>JBAMJV010011169.1:0-31521 GCA_037951105.1 Echinarachnius parma
TTTTCTTTGTAATTTATTAATTTTGCATTATCTTTAAAGTTGTATTTTATTGTAAGGGGCGCTTTTTATACAAGCTTATAGCTTTCTAAAGTGATCCCCAGTACACATTTTACACTGTATTATATCTTGTATTTTAAATTGTGAATAAACTGAATTGAAAGGTCCTGAAAGGTTCGGAACATTTTGACCATTATTGTGCCAAGAGAAACGTCATTTTATTAGCAATTGAATTCAACTTTATTATCTTTTTCTGAACACATGTGTCACAACACGTTCGCATAATCATGTTAATAGACACGTTTTTAATTGTGTCCAAGAAATAACATAATAACGGTTTTCTTCCGTTACCATCTTTCCACCAGGAACATCAAAGTGAGCAACACACCTGGCATCTCTACGGATGCTGTGGCTGAGCTAGGAGTAACCCTTCTTCTGGCAACATCACGACGAGTGCTCGAAGGATACGATGCCGTCAAGAGGTATATATCACATTTCGTCATTTCTATCTGCCCTCTCCCCCCCCCCCCCACATTTAATTTCCATCCTCTGTGCATTGTCTTCAGACTTCTGCGTCCTCCTCATCATCAACATGTTATCCTTGTTCACATGCAGATGTGATCAAACCTGTCATGCCTGTGGATTCGAACTTAATCGTTATGCCTTATTATGTATAAATTAAGGAGAATCACAAAATATGCAATGTTGATTGCCACCTTAACTTATCTCCAAATGTTTTCACATTTGTAGCGTCCAGTATATAAGTACGGGGTCCGGTTTGGGGATACGTGTAACCATTGGCATGAGTTTTGCGAACTGGACCAGCAGGTCTACAAAACCGTCGATGTGGGTCGTTCAGGCTACGTAGTGGCCCTCTGACGCAGATGATGCAAATTCCCATTTCGTAATAATTCTTGCCTATCATCAAGTATATATCCCTGAATTCTTCAAATATCAAACCGGTGTCCTTAGAAGCCACTTTGGTGTTGGCCTAACCTGGTCTAATCAAAAGTACCGTAAGTATGATGCTCTTGGGTCGGATAAGATACGATGATCAAGATTTAGTAAATAGTGCTTTTCATCCCTATATAATTTTATTATCGCCTAAGTCATGTTAGTAGGTATTATATTTTACAATGTTCTTGTCTTAAACAGTGGTGCATGGGGTCCGTGGAGACCGATGTGGCTCACTGGACCAGGTCTACTCAACAGTACCGTAGGTATCATGGGCCTGGGTCGGATAGGCTACGCAGTGGCTGAGCGCCTCAAACCGTTCGGTGTGAAGAGGTTCCTGTACCACGACATCAGGGAGGTGCCGTATGCCAAGGGTCTTCCAGCCGAGTTTGGTGAGTATTTAGGAGTATCTTGTTATCCCAGTGTAATGGTGTAACTTGTCACCTGTAATAGTATATATGTCCTTTTGATCCAATACTAAAGTTCACTAAACCTGGATCAAAAGGACACAATATTACAAGTGACTGGTTAACCCAGTGGCGTAGCTACGGGGGGGGGGGGGGGGGCACGGGGGGGCACGTGCCCCCCCCCCCCAATAATTTCGAAAAACAATAGAAAACATAAGGGGACATTTTTTGAAAAAACAAAGAAATACATAACGTGTGCCCCCCCAATAATGTTCGTGCCCCCCCAATCAGTCCGACCCAGCTACGCCACTGGGTTAACCCATTACACAGGAATGTCAAGAGACACTTGTATGTCATTAGACAAAGACATCTGCATTGATAGAGATGGCTTAAAGGAATACCTAGTAAATTCCACACAGGTGTGAAGTGATTTAGTCAGTTCCCGGTTATCATCGTAATATATTTATGTCCTTAAAGCAAATTCAAACATGGAGTTAAGTTGTTCCTTCGAAAATAATTTGGCCAAAGTTCCTTCCCGTGTCAAGAGGGTACCGCAAACCAAAATATTCATTTAAAATTAATGGGCCACACATCTACTATAGATGTGAAATATACAGCTTACAGTAGGGAGCTTGTAGTAATTGTAGCTCAGTTTCTCCATTCTTTATAATTAAGGGTTGGAGGCGAAACTACACGTTTTGCTATCATCATCATGTAATTAGCTGCTCGTATTTCATATTTAGCTTTCATCTGAGCATACAAACGTAACTATGTTATCTATTTATTGATTTATTTATAAATGACTATAGTGCCCTTCGATACTCTGGTGAAGGAAGCCGGGTTCATCGTCATCTGCTGCAACCTGACGCCCGAGACCACGAAGCTGTTCAACAAGGCCGTCTTCCAGAAGATGAAGAAGAGAGCAGTTCTGGTCAACATTAGCAGGTAGGATATGTTTTATTTTTCTCTAGAATGCTGTTTTTGTTTGATTTGGATTTGTTATGAAGCCTTGTTTATAGGCAAATGGCAGACCAATGTCTAGGCGTTATCTGCAACTGCTGCATCTTGACGACTGAGAACGCAGAGCTTTGTAACAGGTCGTCTTCCAGAAGATGAAGAAGAGAGCAATTCTGGTCAACATTAGCAGGTAGGAAATGTTTTTGTTCGAGATTAACGTTTGTTGTATATATAATAAGGTTTGTAGATCCAATAAGGGTTGTAATGCCTTGGTATAGGTACATTTCTTGTTAGATCTCATGTCTGGGAGTGGTTAGCTGTAACTTGACGCTCGAGACCACGAAGCTGTTCAACAATTAGGCCGTCTTCCAGAAAATGAAGAAGAGAGCAGTTCTGGTCAAAATTAGCAGGTAATAAACATCTTATCTAGAATATTATTTGGGATTGATTTAGGTTTGTTATGACGCCTTGTTCAGAAGAAAATGTCAGACCAAGGTCTAGACGTTAACTGCAACTGCTGCGACTTGACATCTGAGACCACGGTTGTCAGTTTGCACCCAATAATACTATATTTACCTTTATAAAAACGGACATTATCTGGTAACTATTCGACTTCGTTTCGTTTTCTAGGAGCTGTATTATCGACATGGGTCACATGTAGGAGGCACTGAAGAGCGGTGAGATTACAAGAACTGATATGAGCCACAACTAATGACTACAACTCCCTTATTAGTTTTTTTACCCCTTTATCATAGACAATTAGTTCTTTAAAAACGGGCATTATCTTGCAATCATCCGACATCTTTTTTTTTTTTTCAGGGGAGGCGTCATCGACATGGATGATCTTTATGAAGCACTAAAGAGCGGAGAGATCTTTGGAGCTGGTCTGGATGTAACTGTTCCCGAGCCACTTCCCCCAACAAGTCCCTTGCTGACCCTCAATAACTGTGGTAAGCATTTGTTTGGTCTGGTACATGATTTTGATGGAAATCACAGGCACTGCATGCAAAGAAAGGCAATTTCGATCATTGTTTTTCATTTCTAATCCGACATGTCTGGTAGCTGATTAAACATATCAATATGTTTGTCACTCGTTTGTGACGGACAGGCAGCAGTGCCTGCATTCTATGCATTTTATTTTATCAAATTAATATAAAATTGTATGTTGGTATTAGAAAATGTTAATATTCGATTTCACCTGATTCGTCGAGCATTGTGGGCATGTTCTTTTTGTCCTTCTCTGTTGCCATCTAATGTAAGCTGACCAGTGATGTCAATAGCTTATCAGTGCTTTTCTTGTCCTTATGATGGTTGAGGTTTTCTGACATAGCAACTGCTATTGAAATTGAAATTGTGTGGGTTGTAAGTGTATTCAAAGATGTAATACTATTGTGAGCAGGCGCTCAGCATGGGCGAAGGTACATTGTTCATCTTACAAGTAACTGAGTTGTGATTGACAGATGAGGTCACAGGCAGAATTGCACTCTGGAGAGTTTTTTTTTAAGAGGTGGCACTTAGGCTTGCCTTAGCAAGATGAACAAAATCATTGCAAAATATTTTAAAATTAACAAAACATATTTCGGTTAAACAGTTTACAAATAGTGGATGTATACACTAATACAGATAAATAGAAGTCAACATGTATTTGCATTACATGGCCCCTTTAACAACAACAAACATGGTTAAAACATCTTTTCGCTTGTTCCCCCATTCTGCAGTTATCCTCCCGCACATGGGAAGCAACGTGGACGAGACCCGTGTCGAGATGGCGACCCTAGCTGCCAAGAACGTGATTGCAGGAGTCACGGGCCAACCCCTGCCATCACCAGTAGAATAAATACAATTCCATTAACCCTTTGTGTGTAATAACTCAATGGTAGTTTCATTATACGATACTGAAAGTTACAGAGTTCAAACGTAGTTAGTTGGTTGCAAAACTGACAAACCAAATAATTCACAGAGTATATGCGGAAACAAAAGGAATCTGTAATAGCGTTGCTTACAACAATCACGTGCAAAATGATTGAGAGATCTGGAATAGTTTTCAGCTAATATGTTTTGATTATATAATCGAACTAAAAGACTGATATCTGTATCAACGGAGAACACGGAAATCTGACCCGTTTATGTACTGAACACTTTTAGCAGATGAAACATGTTAAAGGTTCGGTGTAGTCAAATTAAAAGATGGCGCCTTCCGAAATCGCACCCACATAAGAGGACAGCCAATGATAGCCAACACGTGTTTGAACACTTTCAATTACCTAGTTATACATAAACCATTGAGTTATTACACACGTGATGCCCTGTGGCACCAAGAGGGTTCAATAGTGTAGTATATCGTGCTGACGTGTACTTACATCACTGCGCCGAAGCCTACTCCAGACGCGCCGTGACGTGTAGAGTCTAGTTTCCAGCAGCACGCGCATGCTCAAACCTTACGTGTAAAATGCTTGATCGTTATTTTTGTACTCACTGAAATTGTATGAACATTATTTTGTGTCTATTTATTTTCGTGTCTACATATTTTGTGTACTAAAATCAATAAACGAGACAGTGTGTCCACCTTTTTGCTATGTGGGAAAAATAGTACTAAATATACATATTTTTCACCTTCCTGTGTATTTTTGCTGAAATATTACTATTTTGAGAGTAGATGGAGAGTGTAACGATATTGATAAAATTTATTTTATTTCTAGAGTGTAAAGTAACACTGCATAATTTATTTCTTTTACGAGTTAAACAACAGTACAACTGTCATACTCAATAATATTTATTAATTGTATATTCTATTGTAATAGTGATAATTGCAGCTCTAAATCTCTCATAGAGATAATGGGATAATAGTTATTTATTTAAATAACCACTGCGATATCACTAGTATAATTACATTATTTTTGATGGTGCAAGAGAAGTTTTATTTGTACGTGTTGTGTGCTAGAATAGAGTTTTGGTGACGAAAATCGACATTTGGGGCTAATTCATTAGGATTTAGGATACATGTACTGATAACAAGTAAAATGTATATAGGCCATGTCCCAACGTGGTATATTTCAGTAAGTTACCAATTTGTTCTAATAATTTTGTTTTGGTGACTTTAATTATGTACTTCTAATTTTCTCTCAAAAGACTTCCCTTATTCTAAAAAAACTTGACACTAATGAGTAGCTGACATTAAATATTATTTTGTGTTCCATGTTTTCTTAGGAAAATAACGACAATATCTTTATCGTCAATTATGTTTATACCTCTCAAGGCAAATCACACTTACGAGATCATGTAACAATTTGCAGTATGTACAAGTCATGTATAGGCCTATACCAGAAAATTGATTCAATGTAAGTCTATATTTTATTCGTACTTTGCGTTGCTTTGTAAAACTATATCTTACACTGTCTTTACAAAAACAAAAACAGGATTTTTTTTGTCATACTTAGATATATTATTATTGATATTCTGTGCGCCAAGTAGCCTAATAGTAGATCAGTATTAATCATTTTGTACTACGCAATATAGATCAATATACGTCCTAAAGTATATACCTTCATCGTTACGTACTCGTGATAATAAAACGTATGTTATTTTATACATGAGATATGTAAATTATAATCATACAATTATTTGTCATTACACATATACAATTGTATCCATATCATTTTGGTTCATATGCACTATATAGCATGACGAAGAGATGCCAATATTATCATGATTATTAAGTAATTTTACCGTTCTTACCTTTTCAGGATCATTACTATTAACAATACTGGATCCGACAGATCAGTACAAATATAAGTGAACGATAACTTAATATGAAAACACCTGGTGGGACTTTTAGAAAAGACAACATCACTTATTTGCTAATGAGAGTATGAGAAATTCAATAACTGATGTCAAACTTAATATAATTGATCACAATAATTGTACTCGATTGTTCAGTACTTTACTTTCCCTAAGTGCATGGGTATAGAAAAGCCACATGATTAGGGTGGGGCTATAATATTGAATAGTGCTTCAAACGATGCTCCCAAATAATGATGTATATGCGATACATTATGTTGGTGCACTCGTAGCCCGCTTTTGTAGTCATTAGCTTTATCATCCTTTTACAAAAATCAGTGGATAGCACGAATAGCCTGCTTCTACCGTCATAGTACTACTACACCATTGTCTGATAAAACAGTACCACATTAAACTCATCATCATACATGTTTTATTACATAATAACATGTACTTCCATCCATTTGCCAGTATGTTCAATTTCAACAACCGATTGAAAGTGTGTGTCCGAGCAAAGTTTGCCTTGTTTAGAATTAGGACAATAAAACATGCATACAGAAGTCGATTCTGCAGATCTGGGCCCCGTTGCAGAAAGAGTTGCAATCGTTTGTAAAGTTGCGAATACGTGCAAGTCTGATCATGTGAATAAATGCGCGAATCTGATTGGTTCAATTTGAATGTGCATATTTTCTGACTTGCAATTGAATGCAACTTTACATTATTGATTGCAACTCTTTCTGCAACGGGGCTGTGATCTGTTTAGCATTCAATACATAGACAGGGTAGGCTAAACATGGTGAACTATGTGCTTGATTTATAAACACCTTGCTGTAATTTGTGGACAGGATCTAAATATTATTTTAATACCAAGTCATGTTTGTCGTATTTTTCACTGCATTTTTGTAATTTTCTATAATGATTAGTCATTATATATTTAGTGTGCACTTCGCCTAGTCTGTGTAATTAATATAAATTGTATTTAAAGATTGGTTTGTATACTTTGAATTGTCCGGCGATAATGGGCCTCATGAAGATTTACTCTCTAAAGTAGGCTACGCAAAATGCAGCTTTATCATGTTTATCACGTATTTATTTCTGTCCGCAGCTTTCTAGTATATCAATGATTTTTATCTTTTGCAGCAACTCTAGAAAATATATAGGCCTATCATAGTAATATAATTTAATATGGCATATAGCGTATGAACAGTATATAATATCGTACAAATGTATATTACATCATACATGGATACAATTTAGAAACCATGCTTTTAACAACAAATAATGTATCTAAATGTCATAATGCCTTTATGATACGCACATACAGCTTCCGCAATGCTATACAGTATTTTCCTGACTCTATTTTTGTTGTTACAATGTGTGATTTTGTGGCATTAAATTGCAGTAACTAAATATAAATGATTGAGTTAATTTTGTTTGTTGTCTTAACGTTGCCGTAATCATTCTGTTGGTATATGTTACGATTAAGCCTACGGTTATAGGATACAGTCTCACTGGCATGCGACCCGATATGTTTGGTTAATTGGTTTTTACTTTATTAATTATCTTGTGAAGAAAATGTAACCAGAATTATGCAGTATAAGGTCCATGGCCCCCCATACCCTAGGTGTAACCTATTATTATAAAGAAACTTGTCAACTCCAGTTCCGGATTATTATACATATGAAAGGAGCGCCCTCTCTATGTACGATTATTGTATGATTGTATGATTCATGCAGTATAATAAATCGTAACACTAACGGCTGATTCTCTAACAATATGAATTCTACCAATACAATATAATTATGATATAATATTCATTCATGCACGTCACACACACACACACAGACAATCTCAGCTGTGATTCGAATAATATCCAAAGGTCAAGTGTATACCGGTATAAAAGAGCCTGCACCCCCTCTTATATATTTGTACAATATTTGTATAGTATCCACTGGTTTCCGGATTCCTTGTAGGTTACGTGTGAGAATACATGTTACATGTGATGTGCCAAAAAAAGGGATATCCGTGTGTTTTGTCCAATTAGTCAATGGTAAAATATTTTTATTTGGGTAGTTCTTTCTGTAATTCTGCCACATAAATGAGTGTGTACACATGTGATTCCCGCGTGAAATAATCGCACATAGTATACAGTGTACGTGCATATCATAACTCGCGTGGAAATCACGCGTTCAGTTCATTCATCATAATGATAATAATGCGATTTCAATTGCTGATCAAAGGTCGAGAGATATAAAATTTATCGGACGAATTTACTAGACGAACGGGGGAACGGTCATGGATGACCATAATGCCCCATAATGCACTGGCCAGTTCAGTTATAAACCGTGAACGCAATTATCATAATTTGAATTGCGGGGTATTACAAATTGAATATTAAATGTCATGTATGCATACACGGCTGTGTTGTGGATCTTAGTAGTGTGTATACTGTGTGACTGTTGACGCATAGAATATAATACTAGTACAGTATATATTTAGTATCCAAAAAAGCGGTGTGGATTTGCTAGAGATTTGAATTGCAAGACAGTACACCGGTATTTCCGCGCTGTAACATACGTATACCGGCGTTTTCTCTTACTGACTCTAGTCTAACTCTGTTCACACACCATGAATAACAACATGAACTCTCGACCACGGGTGTATGTGACTCGTAACGTACCAAGGGAGGGATTGGAGCTACTATCAAAACGGTAAGTTATTCTCCGTGTATAATTTATTTTGCAAAAACTGAGGGAGTGGGCTTATGTTTAATAACGTACAGTATACAGTCAGACATGTATATTATATGCCTTAAGTGACCACGAAAGGTGACCTATATAATATATTGCTTTCCCTAGCTTCCAGGGGCTTGATGGCCACTGTATAGGCAGGTTGGCTGCTAAAGACAGGTGGTCACGTTAAAACATTTCAATACATGTAGGCCTAAACATCATATCGATCAAATAATGATGTAACAATCGCCTCGATGACTTGATCTGGACAATTTAAGGTTGGACTTGCAAGGGTGGGGGTGGGGGTGGGGGGGGGGGGGGGGGGGTCATCCTTCGCTGATCCGTAATTGCCGATCAGTTATTGAGGGGGGCGGGTCAAAAACATGTTGACATGGTGAATGGGAAGCCCAATACGTTCCCGTTTCGGATTATTATAAATAAATTATATTTGACTGTTATTGTCAGTTTTGTTATCCTATATGTTGGACTCTGAGAGGGCGGGTTGGTCATGTTGGTGACTACTGCTGCTGATCAGTTTGAAATGTATACCAAAATAAATAAATAACTATATAATACCCCAAACCCAAATCCAATACAGCGTACATAGTGTGTCCCACATAGGTACGCACGACCGTACTACGCTCGCAACAGTAATTCATTATGAATTAAAAAATATAATACCAGTTTGCGGACTGGAACTAGCTGGTATTCCCTTTCTTTATACGTGACTATTAAATACAGTAATGGTATACAATTACTGCCAGGGTATAATCGCATACAGTACATGTATTTTGAGAATACAATAAAATATACAAAGGAGCCTCCCACATCGTTCCGTACCTACAGCATACTAAGCGTAATAAAGTAGCATGCATGGTTGGAATGAAATATATTATAAGGGAGGGGATGGCACACAAACTCCATTGGGGCAAACTCTTATATGAATTATACATTCTTTACTTGTTAAAGTATTTCCGCTTATAATTTTTGCCTTATTTTTGTCAGACAATGTTTGCCCCCACCCCCTCGTCGTTCTTTGCACTATATTATTTTACCTCCAAGAGTTATAATTGTTATTTAACTGATGTTTCCTTTACCTTATAGAAGGCTTAGTTATATCATGGGCGTAGACTTACGTAATACATATTCATCAGGGGGGATGAATGAATAGATCATCCCCCTGTTGAATGGGTATCAATGACAGATCTACGCCTATGTATATCATAATTATTGCATTATCAAGCCAGGTATATTTTAGAAGAATATGATGAAAATTATCACACTTTTGTTCTTATTATTGTCATTGTTTTGAGCATTTTTAATCGCGATTATCTCGTATCGGTACAAATTGTTTGATTCATGTTTGTATTTTGAACCCTGCAAGATATGCAGAACATTAATTTGGCGCATTATTGTACGCAACATGATAGCGGAATTGAATCGATGCAATAATGCTATAGACGTATTTTCAGGGGTTTGTTTGCAGGGGGGGGGGGGGGGGGTGTAGGGGTCGTTGCCCAGACCGATTACGGTGGCCCAGGACCGAGGCCATGGTTACTTTAGATGGCCAAGACCGAGACCGAAAATTTTGGGGTAAGGGGGTGCGTACGCACCAAATGCACCCCCTGGCTACGGGCCTGCATGGTCATTATGGGACCCTCCAGATCTAGAAATCGAATAAGGCATTCAAATGATTCATTCATTCTATTTGCTCATCCGATATATAGTCTCGCCGCTGTTTACTCTTCTGCTACGTTTGATATCTTGGTCAAAGTACAGACATGTCATCGACTCTGTACACTGCGCTGACTAATTATGACCGTGAATGACACTTTCAATAGGAGTCACGTATGTCACGCAAGAAATATTTGAATACATTAATTCAGAAAAATTACAGATAAATGCTTTATTAATTAAGGAGATGCATATCAAACAGGAATAACAGGAATAATGATATCACAAACGCGAAATTAAGAATATAGATTGACCTAAAAATTACATAACTTGTTTTTTTTGCTGGTGTCCTTTGTGCATTTTCTGCAATCATGTTCTATTTGTGGGGCACCTGGGGGCAAAGACAATTTGTAGGGACATCTGCCCCTAAAGCCTGTCAATAATATATGGCCCAGCATGCATGTGGTGGTTTATATAATTTTATTTTATTTTATTTATTGATTTTGTTTTTATAGCGTATATATCATTAACAAATATGGAAAGTAAATTCGTGTACACAAATTCAAACGATTGCACACATTTTTAAACATATATTTAACAGATTTTATTTTAAAAATGCGGAGGAAACAATCGAGAAAGCGATGGTAGAGATAAGGTATAGTTTTGATGAAGACCGATTATTCTGTCTTGATTATGTCCTGATATGGCGCCTGTGGCAGTCGTGAAAAGGAACGTAGGCCTGTAGCCAGGAGGGTGCGGGTGCGTACGCAACCCCCCCCCCCCCCCCCCCTCCCTCCCAAGTCAGAACTTCCACAGGAAGGTATCGGGGCACGACTGGTCTTGGCACGATCTACCCCCTCCTCCGGTCTCGGTCTCGGCCACGATTGGTCACGGTCACATTTTTGTGAATTACACACATACCCCTTGGAAAATCCTTGCTACGGGCCTGGGAATGGTGCTTCCCAACAACGGACAGTCCTTTTAAATACAAGAAAACCTTGACCTATATATACCCACCAAGGTTACCAAGTAATAAATCAAAACAAAAACATGTGTATTACAACATGTTCAAAGAGCTTCTATAATTATTTTGTGTAATATTCCACTTTCATTCCCACCAGGTTATCATGAGTATTGACAGTGGCGTAGCATGGTCGGACTGATTGGGGGGGACACGCAAAATTATTGGGGGGAGGGGGGGGGGGGGCACACCTTATGTATTTCTTTGTTTTTTCAAAAAGTGTCCCCTTATGTTTTCTATTGCTTTTTCCAAATTATTGGGGGGGGGGGGGCACAGCCGCACAGGCCCCCCCCCCCCCCTCCCCGTGATCCCCGTAGCTACGCCACTGAGTATTGATGATGGTCCGGAAGTCGTGATAACACTGACCTAAGCATTAGGATGACCTGACTTATAGACGTGGACTGATGGCAATTATAATATTGTCAAGTTGTATCGTGTATTGTTCAGGCCCGTAGTCAGGGGTGCGATGAGTGCGTGAATTGAAACATAACTACTAAACGAAATTAAAATTGAACATATCCCACTGGACTAACTATAGCCTTTTCTACCCAAGCAATGCAGTCAAACCATATAGGACGATGGTCTAACCAGGGATATCCCTGGTCTAACTTTAGAAGCGACCTAGAACGGTAGAACAGTCATTAAACTGTTCGAATAATATTAAACTGTTCTAATAATATGAAATGTGGAAATAAATGAAAATAAATAAAATCAAACCCAATTTGACGATCGTGATATTTTTTGTATCTGCAGATGCGATGTGTTGCAATGGGACTCCGACGATGCCATCCCCCGCGACGTCCTCCGCGCCAATGTCCGGGGCATCCAGGGTCTCCTCTGTCTGCTCACTGACACAATCGACCACGAGATCCTCGAGGCAGCCGGACCCCAGCTCAAGGTCATCAGCACGATGTCCGTCGGCTACGACCACATCGATCTGGTGGAATGCAAACAGAGGTATGTTGTATGTGTAATAACATAGGAATAAACATAATTATAATAACATATAAAGAAGGTTCGATGAGAAAACAAGACATCATAATACAGCACGATGTCCGTCGGTTACGACCACATTGACCTGGCGGAATGCAAACAGAGGTCAGACATTCACTGGTCAGCTGTAGACCAAATACTGCAATAACTAATGCAAATGGTCAAGATTGGGTCTATTTAATATGCTTTGTTGCTGAGTTGCATGCGTATAGTAGTCTGCCAAATCCATTGAGTATTTGATTTTCATATTATATACTGTCCTATTTTTTTTTTCTTTCCTATATTTGTCCTGTCCTTTTGCTCAATTTCACTTCAGTGTTGGTGTTCCTTTTGCGGCGCGATATATCTAACAAATGTTAAGGAATGTATCTAGATCTGGTTCAAACTATAGGAATACCACTTCTGTATCACCGATTCGCCCCCGATTCGCATACCAAATTGCATACTCTACTGCACAACCTTATTACGCCTGAAATGTGTCATTGGGAAGACGTTGAGCATGAATCAGCGAATCAATGGCCACCACTTTATGAAGCCGGTTGTTATTGTGCCAGGCAATTCAAAATTAAAGTATGTTACTAAGCAAGGCGATAACTCCATCAATCGTCAATTACGATTTTATTTTCTTTCTTTTTTTCACAGAAATATTCGGGTGGGCAACACACCTGCCATCTCAACGGATGCTGTCGCAGAGCTGGGCGTGGCCCTTTTGTTGTCTACGTCACGACGAGTCATAGAGGGGGTCGAAAAGGTCAAAAAGTTAGTGACATTATTATGATATCCAATTTAATAGTTAATTCGATTCTGTCAATTCAAACTGAAATAAATTGTATTATTTATATCAAATCAAATGAGAGGAAATGTTAGTATTGTCGATTTTGGTCGGATATGCTTTATCGTTATCTTAAAACTTATCTATAGCAATCCGTCGTCCGTTTTTTATTATCATTTTACGTATCGTTCCGCATTCCAAACAGTGTAGAATGGGGCCCATGGTATAGCTCATTTGGCTAACAAGATCAGAAAGAGTTACGATCTGTTCCAAAGTTGCAATTGATTGCAAGTCAGAAAAATCTGCACATTTGAACCAATCGAATTTGCGTATTTAGTCACATGTTCCGACTTGCAATTAATTGCAACTTTGCAATCAATTGCATAGCTGTCTTTCTGCAATGGGGCCATGGTCTATACTGAATAGTTTTGTCGGTTTTGTGTAGACTTGGATGAATATAATAGTCCGACTATCATTGTCTGAATCCTACATTTATCCATGTATGTATAATGTTTGCTTTTTTTTAGTGGAGAATGGGGTCCGTGGAAGCCCATGTGGCTAACAGGACCTGGTCTACTGAATAGTACAGTCGGCTTGCTCGGACTAGGACGGATAGGCTTCGGAGTGGCCCAGAGACTCAAACCCTTCGGTGTGAAGAAACTCATGTACCATGACATCAGGGAGTGCTCGTATGCTGAGAGTCTTCCTGCAGAATTCGGTAAAAATTTCGATCTTGTCCCGGTGTGGGCCCTAATTTATGTTTATGGATTACGAGTAGACAATTTCAACAAAGACTTCAAATGCTTCGAGTGACCCTTTACACAAGATTTCCCTTGTATTTATTTACATTCCGCGAACATTGTGATGACACTTTGTCTCAACTCCGCGAAGATCGTCATGAAATAATTATATATATATATACCCGTTACACCAATTCATTGATTAATGTTCGCGAACACATACGAAAACAACCACAATTACTGTCGCGAAATTGTGAACGATCATCTTACACACGCCCATGTGAAGTGACACGACCAGGGTCCTCGTTTTGATAAATTGTTATTTAATACAAATTGATTAATGGAATAATAGACATGAAAAATGCTTTTATACGTAAAGTAATGAAACGCTGCATGTTGGTACCAGAGGGAACGTTTCTATCTCAAACATGGCTATTATGAAATGTGATAATAATAGCCGTCAGTCAAGGATTTAATAAAATTAATTCAAACACATTATGTAGCATAATTATGTTTGCATATTATATTGTTAGATTGTAACAAAATAACGTTGCCTTTTATATTTTATATTTAAAGTTACGTTCGAAAAGCTGGTAGCGGAATGTGGTTTCATCGTGATTTGTTGCAACCTCTCTCCCGAGACCACGCGACTCTTCAACAAGGCAGTCTTCCAGAAGATGAAGAACAACGCCATCCTCATCAACATCAGCAGGTATGGAAACATTGTAAAGTGGTCCCGGCATCACAATGGCGGAAAGTAAATGCTTTTAGGCTTTAAAGAACCAAGTAACTTTTAAAGGTAATTTTGTCTTCAAAGAACCAAGTAACTTTGAATCTACCAAACTCACTTGCATGTCTAGTGGTTCTTTCACGCCAGGTTGCTTTCCTCTTAAAATAACAGTATGTAATCAGCTTTGATTTGCAGGGTTTCTTTTTGTTGACTTTAGGTATCAATGATTTAATTAAAAAATCAATACAAAATCGGGGATCATTTCACCTGTACCAAACATGATGGCATAAAGTCATGCTGATTAATAGTTTTACCACTTTGGCCACCGTCATTATTCCGCTTAATTCATAATGGTGGAAATACTTTCAGTCACGTGAAGTGCTCCCGACCAATCAGTGCACAATGAATATTTCATGAAGAATATAACCTTGTATACATGTATATATGTTTGTCTGTCTTTCTTTATTTGTGTGTTCTGTTTTCTTTGTTCTTGTGGCAGAAACGATCTACTATGATGCTCTTCGCACCGGTCAAATAAACATATTAAACGGAATGTACTTTTTTGCCGCCGTCATTTTGTTCTTATTTCAGTCACGTGAAATTGCTCTTAACCAATCAGATCACAATGAATAAACCCCTTACAAGTTTCTCATTCCTTTCCTTTTTCTTTCTTGGTTTTCTCTTTCTTGTTGCAGAGGAGCAATTGTCGACATGGACGATCTATATGAAGCTCTAAGCACCGGTCAGATCAAAGGTGCAGGACTGGACGTTACGGAGCCAGAACCGCTTCCGCCTACTAGCCCACTTCTGACACTGAAAAACTGCGGTAAGAAAATGATAATCAGATTCGATCTGTTTAATTAGCATTTGTTTGATAGACATGTTCAGATGGTTGCCTTTTTCATGTAGGGGCCATTCAAGTTGTGTCTAACTTACTAAGTTTAGGTATAGATTACGTCTGTGTCTAAGTTATGTTTGCACAATGTCGGCACACAGAGCCGATGTACATGAGAGGCATAATGAGCCAAAACTGTTGGTGGGGCTAAATCAAATCCGTATCACAGCGGGATATTGCGAGGGAGCGAAGCGACTGAGCGGGGGGAGGGTGTGGGAGGGGGGTGTCCCCCCTCCTACGGTATAGAGCTTTTGCATTTTGGGACTTGAAACTGTGCAATCTGATGCATACCTAGGAAGGAAATTCTGACTTGACGACATGTACTATAATGTGGGTAAGTGCGTCATGATTCTACCGACCTGAAAAAGAGGTTATATTTGTTTCATAACGAAAAACAAATATGCACCCCCAAAATAATATTCGAAAAGTGACATATACAGTTCAAACAGTGCATCAAGAGTCACATTATGTATGATACAATAACATGACCAAAGCATTCCAGATGTAGAGAATACCGATTCCCGAGGGAGCGAAGCGACCTAGAGGGGGAAGGGTGATGGGAGGGTGTGATGGTAGGTGGGTATCCGTCCGTGCACGGTAAGGGTGCTTTTGCAATGTTTTACTTGAAATTATGCAATCTTGTGCATACTTAGGAAGGAAATTTGACTTGAAATGAAGTCAAATCTGAGTTATCTGTCTAAAGAAATACCCTTTTTTCAATCACTGGTATCGAATTTTATATAGGCTATGACTGAAATTTTGTTTCAGCCCCCCTTAGCAATAGTCAGATCAAAAGCGCGGGAATGGGTGTAACGGACCCAGAACCACTTCCACCTACTAGTCCTCTTTTGACAGAGCAACGTGGATGAGACCCGAGTTGAGATGGCGAACCTCGCAGCAAAGTTAAAAGGACTAAATTGCAAACTCCTTATTAACAATCCTCTTATTAACCGACTAGATAATAGAAAATAAAACATAAAACTTCGAACGTGTTCTGTTTTTGTCTTTAGTTGGTATTCCCCACATGGGAAGCAACGTGGATGAGACCCAAGTTGAGATGGCGATCGCCCTCGCAGCACTTGAAGTTAAAAGGACTAAATTGCAAACTCCTTACTAACAATCATACTATTAGACGACTTGATGATATATATTTAAACAAATAAAACTTCGTACGTGTTTTATTTATTGATTTATTTTTGTTGTACAGTTGTTCTTCCCCACATGGGGAGCAACGTTGATGAGACCCAAGTTGAGATGGCGATCGCCCTCGCAGTAAAGTTATAAGGACTAAATTGCAAACTCCTTATTAACAATCCTGTTATTAAATGACTAGATAGTAGATAATAAACAAAAATAACTTTGAACGTGATCTGTTTTTTGTTGTGTTTCAGTTGTTCTTCCGCACATGGGAAGCAACGTTGATGAGACCCGTGTTGAGATGGCGACCCTAGCAGCGATGAACGTGGTCGCCGGACTTGCGGGGGAAGAGATGCCGGGAGAAGTCGACGGATAGAGCTCTTTGCCCGCTCATTGATTTCAACAAAGTTAACTGGACCAAATTGGAGAAATGTGATTTTAATTTTTTTTTTAAATTGCATGTATATCGTTAACAAAGTTGGTACATATTTTTGCGATCACAACATAGCGAAAAAATTTACGGGGATTTCATAGGCAATTTGAAATAAGGGCGTTTTTATATTATCATGCATATATTTATACGAATTACAATAAATTTGCAACATGGACCATGCACAAAATGTGACAAATGTTACGGGAATTCAGTGGAAAACAATGTTAACCGAGCAATGCATCGTACTTGAAGTGTAAAACATTCAACTAAAAAACAAGGGAATCAGACAATATACAAGGCAGTATTGGTTTTCAACTTGTGTATGTTTGATTGCAAGTTTGCAGCACAAATATTTCAAGCATTTTGGGGTTATAGAATTATTGACAATCACATACAGTTAACTAACTGCCTTACTGAAATACAGATTTGTATCAATGTAATTATAGTTATTGGTGTTTGTATTCTTTACCGGATTGATATGAGTAACATTTTCATCATTATTGTATAACCTGTTGAAATTAGAATCGGTTCCATTGTTTTGAAAAATCAAAAATGTTACACATTTCTAACATTTTTTCTCCATTAAATACGATTTTAAGAGTGTGTTAGAGTGTGCTGCCGTGAGTTTTTTTATTTATGTTTTTTTGTTTATCTATTGGGTAATCCGTGAATAATATTAATGTTCAATATTTTCTTCCCTCATAATATTTTAAATAAATACATCTATATTTATTTTTAAATGTCCATACGACAGATGATTCAATTGAACAGGATCAATCAATAAAATAAGAATATGCAAAATTACTTATACGTTATACTGCTCAGAACATTGAATGTACTATTTATATTATGTTCTTTATTTACATGGCATGTTTCTATAAGTCTTAGCGATTCTTTAAAATGTACTATATACTGTCAAAGTATTGATTCATATATTTATTTATTTATTTTCTCATTATCAACAAATTTTCAAACAAACAATTCATCGTGATAAAAATGTCTTACCAACAATGCAGTAAATAATCAAATTCAGTGTATATGTTTCTTTAGCATAAAATACAAACATGTTCGAATACAATTATACTAAACAAAATAATTAAATAAACAATAAAAACATTGCCCACGATCCACGAATTTTGTAATTAATGAATCAGTTTATACGTGCTAGACTAATTAAAGAACAATGACGATTTTAATATGTGCATAATCGGCAAATGAATGGGGAACTATAAATATGGCTCTATGATGATAATCCATTACTTCCAGAGGGGAATCAAATTGGCAACACAATCTAACAAAATATACATTTATTTATTTGGTGGACAACTCCTCAAATGCTTTGTACACGAAATCTCATTCGTTTCAATTTGTTTCATAATACTCTCCCATGCACAAAACTCATTATGTATTGTGTAGAAATAAACTATGCAGTTAAAGTCAATGTGAAATTCAAATGAGGGGAAACTTATATTTCGAGAAAGATAACAAAACAAATTTTTTCTTTTCTTTTAGTAATTTGCCAGAGTGTCTTACCGATTTAAGTCCCCAATTATAAAAAATAAATATCTGTCTACAATTAGTAATCATTTTCGTATTACTTATTTTAAAAAGTGTAGAAGCATTTTCATGTTAAGTTCAAATATTAAAAATGGTTTCTTCCCACGTTATTTTTGTAACTATATTATAGTCCGTTAAAGTGAAAACACAGGTTACCCCGAGTGTCGTTGTCATTAATGGCCGAATTCGATATTGAATGTTAAAATCGCTTGTAATTGTAAAAAAAATGGTGTGTTTTGGTTATTTTCAAGATCATGTTTATATTTTAATTGTGTGGTTGCATGCATTCTTACATAGATTTACGAATTACCTCGTTGGTTTGAAGATGACCAATAATATCAGTGTTCGCATTATGTCGTGTGTTCACCGTTTTATAACTATTTATGTATATGCGTATTTATTTTTTATATTTATTGCAGTTCGATCAGGGTTATGAAAAAGAAGGATTACGAATACGATGCTCAGGTCAAATTATCTACAGAATTGTAAACAAAATTATACTTACATCCACGGTATAATCACTCGTTGGACTATGGTTTGTTACAATTGTTGGGGATTAACAAAATAAAATTAAATGTCTTGCGAAATGAACTATCGACATTCATATACGACGGTCGGTGGCATATATTTGTCATGTAGGTATATAGAAAAGTTGTCAGTATACCCGACGAATGTTGCCAGGTGCGTCCGAAACGTGGCGCGATCGTTGAGTCTGTATCATTCACGATGAACAGAATCTTCCGTATATTGTATTGTTCATTCCATTATCGTAATTATTGGTTATTCATTTAATGCCCGTCTATTTTTTGTGAATAAATTAAAGCACATTCATTATGAGATATTACATGTTAATGTAAAAATGTAATGATGTATGTATGTAACTCATGTGTTTATACAGTATTGGTCAATCACTGCTATAAAAGTTATCTGTCTTTCTATGTACATCTTGTTGTATTGCAGGTACCGTATTATTTAAAATGTCATGACATTTCAATACGTTACGATTGTGTGTGAACTATTTTAGGTTCGTTTTAATATTTTAGGTTTACCGTATAATTATCATTTTTACTTTCGAGTGTTGATTTTTTTTACCAAACCTTGAACATATTAAATAAACACCGTTGCTTTTGTGGCTTTCTTACAAGCGTATTTTGAATATAGTTTAAATAAAGATATACTGATCAAGTATTTAATGATTGCCTCTATCAGTTTGTTATTGTGTGTTTGAGCGAGCATTTTATACAGTGTTGCAAGTTAGGCAAATGCATGGCGAATTTTCTGTAACGTGTCGTTTTTTTGTAACGCCTTTATATTTTTATTAGAATGATGAAGAATTCTTTTCCGCATATTGTATGACAATTGTTTTATTCATTTTTTAAGATGATTTAAAGGGATAGTTGAGTCTTGGTATCGAGAGCACATTTTTGGTCAAACTGAATTTTAGTAAACAAAACCTGCACTATATCATTATATAAACTAATAGTTATAACTCCACCATGCCCGAAAAGTATATAGACAAACTTACAAACGGCTAAGTAAACAGCCTGCTATTTAAAAAAAAAAGACGCCGTTAAAACACACGAGGACGCTCTATAAAAACATATTGGTTTATATAATTTCTTATAAATAATTGTAAAAGAGTTATTTTGTTAAAATAATGATTCAATATAGAGATCTGTAACAAATATTTAAAAACCTCTTTGGTATATTTTTTAAAAAGTGTAGGCATATAAATAATTTTTACTTAAAATTTTGTAATAAAATAATGTGGGACTCACATTTATTCCAATAGGATATTCATTGATATTTCAGCTCTTTCTGAACCGATTTTGATCAAACAAAGTTTGTTATATCTTTAAAATTACGTGCTCTTCCAAATATTACACTTATTTTTTTCATTACCTCACATGAAAACTATTTCTCAAAGCGCCCTCTAAACCCAAACTGAACTATCCCTTTAACCTTACGGCTAAGCTAGGATCTTGTTACGGTTGTTTTCATTAAATTATCAGCTGTTAACCAAAATTGACGCAATTCAGCACACCTGTAAGATTCAACATTTGTCAACAAAAATCAATATGTGTATATAGGGTTTATTATACAAATTGTTTTTATTGCATATAATGAATAAAGCACAATGGCACGCGACATTCATTCAAGCGAATTTTTCAGTTGTTTCTGGATGATCAAACATACTTTTGAGAAGTATGTATTTGTTTTCATTATCTCATCACCGAGTTCTCACGACGTGAGACATATTTCAAGCACTCCATCTGAAAGCTCGATCGAACTGGATCTGCCCCTCATCAGCATGACGGCAACCGGACCGATCGGTCCCGGCTGCCCCCTCCCAATCCAGCCTGGGGGTGTTTCACAAAGATCCTAAGTTAAACTAAACTCTAAGTTGGACTTTAAAAATATGGAAAGCCTCGTTGAAAATTTGTTGTAAAAGTATTTTTTCAAAGGTATAAAAATGTTTATTCAAATCATAAATACTAGCTGTACCCGCGGAAATCCGCGGGTTTTTGTGAGAGAAAGGCGATGATGACATAACGATACTTTAAACCTTTACTATTCCCAGAGTCATAATTTAAATAGTATAAGACAAAATAAACACGGGCGACTCAATCCCGCCCCACAACCCGTCGTTGGACGGGGCCCCGACGCATTAGGGTCCCGTCCAACGATATCCGGCCAATGTATAACAAAATCATAATGGTTTAGTACCCATGCAAAGTTATTCAGTTATCCCCCATATTTTATAGAGTCCATAATTTGTTCCGCTGTATTAAATTAGATGCACTATGTTCGTGTACTTGCTAATATACAGTAGCTTCGCCGTTGACAACCCTCCCCCCCCCCCCCCTCCCCCCGCGACTCCAATTGCCTGCATGACACATAACCCGTCGTGTCCCATGAACGTTTCATATCCAATCTAAGTTCTCCGGCGTATACATTTTGTCATATTCTTGTGAAACCCGATGATATATTCCTTTGAAGGGAATAGTAGCCGTCTATACATGCATCCCATACACTTTTCATATCCAATCTGAGTTCTCCGGCGTATACATTTTTTCATATTCTTGTGAAACCCGATGATATATCCCGTTGAAGCAAGGATATGGGAGTTCCATGGTTGAAGGGAATAGTAACCGTCAATACATGCATTGCATAATAAATGAGCAGATACCCCCCCCCCCCCCACCCCCAGGCGTCTTCTCTTCGCGGATGGCATACTACAATCATCTTACCGCAAGATGTCGAGATTGTATAAAACTCCCCTGCTCCACCATTGTCCACCCCGCTTTATTCACTTCAATGCACTTTGCATGCCCGCTCAGCTGTGTACAAAGCATGTGGGCTCGCGGACTTAATACATTTTACCACAAGCTGGCGCAATTATAGTATCGTGTACGGTAGGGCGAATAGATAGTGACCAGAGACGATGGTCAGCAGGTCAGTGAGCTATGCAAATAAACTACGGTTCGGTGGGGTAATTCGATGACTGCGACGTGTATACACGGCTGTACAGCCATTGCGCGTTGTATAACCGCAGCTAAATTGAAGTTGTCGCATTTTGTCGTCTATGCACTTACAAACACGATGCCAATTGGCAATAGCGATCATTACCATACCATCCGCGTAATATAAATATTGATATTTATAAAAACCTGGGTAGTTTCGCAACGTGTTATATCTAAAATGGTTTCTCGATATATTATTTGTTTTATCTAGTCCAATTTATATTCTTACAACTACTTTTACGGCGATAAATCGTTAGTCAGTGCTCGGCGTCTTAAACGGGCAATTGGTATTGCTGACTTTCCCTTTTCTTCGATCTGGACGACGACCACGGGGCGGGAGCGACTCGGGAATGCCTTATTGTCCTCCGCAAAACGTATATCCTTCGATCGCGACGGTCGGGGAGTCGCCGAATCCTCGGGGTGAGGATATCTCGAGTGGGAGGCGATTCGGGGGGTTGAAGCTTACCGTATTAATATAATAGACTAGCTGTTGGCGCCCGTTAAACGGGCGCTCTTTGCTGCGGCAGCCATTTTGCTTTTTCGAGGTGTTATTTGTCCTTTAAAGCTATATTTATGGTTATTTCGTCGCTTGTATCGCAAAATGAACGGATCGTGACACATTATCGGTCTCTGCGTCAAATATTGAGCTTGTATCACAAACTGCACGACGATCTCCAAATGAAGTATTGGTACAATGGGTGATTTCAAGTATGGTGTTTAGGGCTGGTGTTAGTGTTTATCAAACTGGTGTTTGTGTGTAATAAACACTAACACCGGCCTTAAACACCATACTTGAAATCACCCATTGAAGAGATCATTTTGTATTCTTTCAAACTTCTATATTTTGAGCTGTTACATAATAAAAACCTGCGAACGGTTATCTCCCCCCTATTTTTATTTATTTTTGTATTTATTATTATTATTATTTTAATTATTTATTTATTCATTTATTTTATTTATTTATTTATTTTTTTGGGGGGTGGGGTGGAGGGGAAAACCTCTCCATTATTTTGGGCGATGGACCCCCTCCCCTCCCCCCCCCCCCCCCCCCACACACACACACGCACCTGTGGAAAACGGCTACATCCCCCAGCTCCTTCCCCACCCCGCCCATCAATGTCGCCTCCTAATGTACACAAATAACCAATTGTCTTGGTCTCTACCCCGAACATCGTGTCGCAAAACAGTTTTAACACAACAGATCTGTTTGGATACATGTATACTTTGATAATTCGAGACCCCACCTTTTTTCAAGTGCTTGAATATCATACAGATATAAATTGCGTCATTCCGGGGGAAATTGTTATCATTTCCTTATCCTGTGTGTTTTGTTTCGTTTTTTGCTGCTTTATAAATCAAAATGGGTGCGATCACCCCGTGAAAATCATTAAGGTACATTCACTAATGCACACGGTATTGGAAATAATTCAGAAGATTAAGAATAATCAAAACATTGTTGTATTGTAGCACCCGTTCCTTACAACAAAATAATACCAAACATATTATAATCAGTTATATTTATACACGTACTTATATCTATTTGGTTGCTGATTATTCTATCAAACTACAGATTACATTATTTTGATGCTATTTAAGGCACTGAACCACCCCCCCCCATCCCCCTCCCCTACGCCCCCCCCCCCCCCTCCCCCCATTCCCCACTTACACAATACACCCACGAAATGGTGATCCCCTCCACCTACTTTTGGGCGATAAGCACCATCTAACTGTTGGTGATGGATACCCCCATTCCCCGCCTAATAAAAAGCTTCGGAAAACAGTAACCCCACCCCCCCCCCCCCCCGCCCCCATCAAGTGTTCCTGGTCAACGATGAATTTTGTAGAGTAATCCCTCCTCCTCATAACATCCCGATTGTACAATAAAAACTGCGTAAAGTTTTCTCCTCCCCCCCCCCCCCCCCCCCCACTCCCACACACACACACACCCGTATTTTGGGCAAGGATCCCCTCCCCTGTTTTGGGCGTTGCCGCCCCCCCTCCCCTCCCCCCGTCAACGGGGGAAAACAGTAATATCCTCCCACCCCCACAAAGGCCCCACATCCCCCGGCGCCCCTGCCCATCACCACCACCCTCGTTGTACAAACATTAACCAATTGTCTTTGCCCCGGCCTCGAAAATCTTGTCGCAGAACGATGGTTATCATGCAGAATAGAATTGTTTGAATTCAATAAAATATGTAACATGTATAATTTGCTACTCAAAACCACATCTTCTTCCTGTTTTTTTTTTTTTAAGTTTGTGAATATTACGTCATTTCTTAGTAGCATGCTCCCGGAGAAAATTCTAAACATTTCTTTTTCCTGTCAACCTTTTTTTGCTTTGTTTATAAATCAAAAAGGAATACAAAGTCACCCCGTGAATAATCATTTATATACACCACTGATGCATGCGGTATGAGATGTAAATGGTCACAACAATATTGTATTGTACAACAATCAGTTATATAACCAAATTAAAATGATAATAATAATTTGCTACTCAAAACCACATCTTCTTACTGTTTTTTTAAGTTCGTGAATATTGTTAAGATATTATAAATTGCGTGATTTCTTAGTAGCATGCTCCCAGAGAAA
This sequence comes from Echinarachnius parma, assembly GCA_037951105.1. Classification (NCBI taxonomy): domain Eukaryota; kingdom Metazoa; phylum Echinodermata; class Echinoidea; order Clypeasteroida; family Echinarachniidae; genus Echinarachnius; species Echinarachnius parma. The sequence continues at coordinate 24,895 of JBAMJV010011169.1, forward strand.
ACTCTAAACATTTCTTTATCCTGTCAACAAATCAAAAGGAATACAAAGTCACCCCGTGAATAATCATTTAGATACACCACAGATGCACGCGGTGTACAAAATATCTTTTCCCCTTTATACTATTTGGAAGATCTCGCTTAACCATATAGACCAAACAAATATCCTTATAGATTTGCCATGCTATCTCACGTATCAAGTCAATTAGATTATAGCGAGCTGCTCCGATGTGAAATGGGTACTTCATATCTAGGCGTTATCAATTCAACGTCGAAACCCGCCGGAGACTAATCTTGTTTCACCATCGACCAAACAAATATCCTCGGATTTTCCACGCTATCTCATTTATCAAGTAAAGAGTGTAGGGAGCGGCTTCGTGGTTAAATGGGTAATCAGTATCCACGCGTTATCAATTCAGTGTCGAAGCCTGCCAGAGACTTGCTAATCGCTATGTAAATAAACTCATTCTGCGGAGCACCTCTCTCGGTCCTGAAGATTACCGTAAGCCACATATATAACAATGCGTCGATTGGAACCGCTCGCTGTAAATGTAGCTCCTTTGCACGCCAAGGAATAGGTCGCCCTTATCCACGCGATTCAATGAGCGCAATTCAGTGTTGCAAGTCACCGCAAACATCTCGCGGTCCTGAAGATTATAGTAAGCCACATATATAACAATGCGTCGATTGGAACCGCTCGCTGTAAATGTAGCTCCTTTGCACGCCAAGGAATAGGTCGCCCTTATCCACGCGATTCAATGAGCGCAATTCAGTGTTGCAAGTCACCGCAAACATCTTGCGGTCCTGAAGATTATAGTAAGCCACATATATAACAATGCGTCGATTGGAACCGCTCGCTGTAAATGTAGCTCCTTTGCACGCCAAGGCATAGGTCGTCCTTATCCACGCGATTCAATGAGCGCAATTCAGTGTTGCAAGTTACCGCAAACCAATTAGCTGTGTCAATACAGCCTTCGCTAGAAGGGTCCGAGACCCTACCTTTTGAATATTCATTAGCCCGATATCTACTAATCCGGCGAACGGGTGGCGCTCATCGAAAAGCGAAGCTCGGTCGCGCGGGAATGATGGCTAGTACTTATCCAGGCTACTCTTTAAAATCGATGGCGATCCCCGCGTCATGAATAATGAATAAATTAGACGAACTTCGGGGCCATCTGGACGCCGATCTCGACCAGGCAGGGAGTCGGGAATGCAAACGGGAGGTACTCCGAGACCCGGCCCGTCGACCCGTCCGGGTCGCGGCGATCGAGAAGGGCCGGGAAAAGAGGAGATGTGTTTTTAGAAATCGCCATTTGTAATGCACGCGCGACCCCCCTCGTAGCGTTAGAGTATTATTATATATGACTAGCTGTTGGCGCCCGTTAAACGGGCGCTCTTTGCTGCGGCAGCCATTTTGCTTTTTTGAGGTGTTACTTGTCCTTTAAAGCTATATTTATGGTTATTTCCTTGCTTGTATCGCAAAATGAACGGATCGTGACGCATTATCGGTCTCTGTGTCAAATATTGAGCTTGTATCGCAAACTGCACGACGATCTCCAAATGAAGTATTGGTCAATGGGTGATTTCAAGTATGGTGTTTAGGGCTGGTGTTAGTTTTTATCAAACTGGTGTTTGTGTGTAATAAACACTAACACCGGCCTTAAACACCATACTTGAAATCACCCATTGAAGAGATCATTTTGTATTCTTTCAAACTTCTATATTTTGAGCTGTTACATAATAAAAAACCTGCGAACGGTTATCTCCCCCTATTTGTATTTATTTTTGTATTTATTATTATTATTATTTTATTTATTTATTTATTTATTTATTTATTTATTTTTTTATTTTTTTTTTTTTGGGGGGGGGGGGGGGGGGGGGTGGGGTGGAGGGGAAAACCTCTCCATTATTTTGGGCGATGGACCCCCCTCCCCCCCCCCCCCCCCCCCCCCCCCACACACACACGCACCTGTGGAAAACGGCTACATCCCCCAGCTCCCTCCCCACCCCGCCCATCAATGCCGCCTCCTAATGTACACAAATAACCAATTGTCTTGGTCTCTACCCGAATACGTGTCGCAAAACAGTTTTAACACAACAGATCTGTTTGGATACATGTATACTTTGATAATTCGAGACCCCACCTTTTTTCAAGTGCTTGAATATCATACAGATATAAATTGCGTCATTCCGGGGAAAATTGTTATCATTTCCTTATCCTGTGTGTTTTGTTTCGTTTTTTGCTGCTTTATAAATCAAAATGGGTGCGATCACCCCGTGAAAATCATTAAGGTACATTCACTAATGCACACGGTATTGGAAATAATTCAGAAGATTAAGAATAATCAAAACATTGTTGTATTGTAGCACCCGTTCCTTACAACAAAATAATACCAAACATATTATAAACAGTTATATTTATACACGTACTTATATCTATTTGGTTGCTGATTATTCTATCAAACTATAGATTAAATTATTTTGATGCTATTTTAGGCACTGAACCACCCCCCCCCCCCCAATCCCCCTCCCCTACGCCCCCCCCCCCCCCCCCCATTCCCCACTTACACAATACACCCGCGAAACGGTGATCCCCTCCACCTACTTTTGGGCGATAAGCACCATCTAACTGTTGGTGATGGATACCCCCATTCCCCGCCTAATAAAAAGCCTCGGAAAACAGTAACCCCACCTCCCCCCCCCCCCCCCGCCCCCATCAAGTGTTCCTGTCAACGATGAATTTTGTAGAGTAATCCCTCCTCCTCATAACATCCCGATTGTACAATAAAAACTGCGTAAAGTTTTTCTCCTCCCCCCCCCCCCCCCCCCACTCCCACACACACACACCCGTATTTTGGGCAAGGATCCCCTCCCCTGTTTTGGGCGTTGCCGCCCCCCCCCCCCCTCCCCCCGTCAACGGAGGAAAACAGTAATATCCTCCCACCCCCACAAAGGCCCCACATCCCCCGGCGCCCCTGCCCATCACCACCACCCTCGTTGTACGAACATTAACCAATTGTCTTTGCCCCGGCCTCGAAAATCTTGTCGCAGAACGACGGTAATCATGCAGAAGAGAATTGTTTGAATTCAATAAAATATGTAACATGTATAATTTGCTACTCAAACCCCATCTTCTTCCTGGTTTTTTTTTTAAAGTTTGTGAATATTGCGTCATTCTTAGTAGCATGCTCCCGGAGAAAATTCTAAACATTTCTTTTTCCTGTCAACCTTTTTTTGCTTTGTTTATAAATCAAAAGGAATACAAAGTCACCCCGTGAATAATCATTTATATAAACCACTGATGCATGCGGTATGAGATGTAAATGGTCACAACAATATTGTATTGTACAACAATCAGTTATATAACCAAATTAAAATGATAATAATAATTTGCTACTCAAAACCACATCTTCTTCCTGTTTTTTTAAGTTCGTGAATATTGTTAAGATATTATAAATTGCGTGATTTCTTAGTAGCATGCTCCCAGAGAAAACTCTAAACATTTCTTTATCCTGTCAACAAATCAAAAGGAATACAAAGTCACCCCGTGAATAATCATTTAGATACAACCACAGAATGCACGCGGTGTACAAAATGTCTTTTCCCCTTTATACTATTTGGAAGATCTCGCTTAACCATATAGACCAAACAAAATATCCTTATAGATTTGCAATGCTATCTCACGTATCAAGTCAATTAGATTATATCGAGCTGCTCCGATGTGAAATGGGTACTTCATATCCAGGCGTTATCAATTCAACGTCGAAACCCGCCGGAGACTAATCTTGTTTCACCATCGACCAAACAAATATCCTCGGATTTGCCACGCTATCTCATTTATCAAGTAAAGAGTGTAGCGAGCGGCTTCGTGGTAAATGGGTTATCAGTATCCACGCGTTATCAATTCAGTGTCGAAGCCTGCCAGAGACTCACTAATCGCTATGTAAATAAACTCATTCTGCGGAGCACCTCTCGCGGTCCTGAAGATTATCGTAAGCCACATATATAACAATGCGTCGATTGGAACCGCTCGCTGTAAATGTAGCTCCTTTGCACGCCAAGGCATAGGTCGTCCTTATCCACGCGATTCAATGAGCGCAATTCAGTGTTGCAAGTCACCGCAAACCAATTAGCTGTGTAAATACAGCCTCCGCTAGAAGGGTCCAAGACCCTACCTTTTGAATATTCATAAGCCCGATATCTACTAATCCGGCGAACGGGTGGCGCTCATCGAAAAGCGAAGCTCGGTCGCACGGGAATGATGGCTAGTACTTATCCAGGCTACTCTTTACAATCGATGGCGACTCGCGCGTCATGAATAATGAATAAATTAGACGAACTTCGGGGCCATCTGGACGCCGATCTCGACCAGGCCGGGAGTCGGGAAAGCAAACGGGAGCATCTCCGAGACCCGGCCCGTCGACCCGTCCGGGTCGCGGCGATCGAGGAGGGCCGGGAAAAGAGGAGATAGGCTTGTAGAAATTGCCATTGGTAATGCACGGGCGACCCCCCTCGTAGCGTTAGAGTATTACTGAGTGTAGACTAGCTGTTGGCGCCCGTTAAACGGGCGCTCTTTGCTGCGGCAGCCATTTTGTTTTTTCGAGGTGTTACTTGTCTTTAAAGCTATATTTTTGGCTATTTCGTCGCTTGTATCGCAAAATGAACGGATCGTGACGCATTATCGGTCTCTGCGCCAAATATTGCGCTTGTATCGCAAACTGCACGACGATCTCCAAATGAAGTATTGGTACAATGAAGAGATCATTGTGTATTTTTTAAAACTGGTATATTTTGAGCTGTTACATAATAAAAAAAAAACCTGCGAACGGTTATCTTCCCCCTATTTTGTATTCATTTATTTATTTTGTATTTATTTATTTATTTATTTGTATTATTATTATTATTTTTTTTTTTTTTGGGGGGGGGGGGAGGGGAATTAAAGCTCTCCCCTATTTTGGGCGATGGACCCCCCTGCCCCCACACACACCTGTGGAAAACGGCTACATCCCATCCCCTCCCCACCCCGTCCATCAATACCACCTCCCGATGTACACAAATTAACCAATTGTCTTGGTCTCTGCCCCGAAAATCGTGTCGCAAAACAGTTTTATCATAACACATATCCTTTTGGATACTTGTATAATTTGATAATTCGAGACCCTACCTTTTTTTTTCAAGTGCTTGAATATCAAACATATATTAATTGCGTAATTTCTTGAGGAGCAAGCTCCCGGGGAAAATTTATATAATTTCTAATTTATCCTGTGAACCTGTTTTGTTTAGTTTTTTGCTGCATTATATATAAAATTGGGTCCGCAATCACCCCGTAAAAATCATCACTTATGCACACGGTATTGGAAATAATTCAGAAGATTAAGAATAATCAAAACCATGCGTTGTATTGTATCAACAGTTCCTTACAACAAACTAAAACCAAACATATTATAATCAGTTATATAACCAAATTATAACAATGATACTAATACTGTACCTATCCCTAGATTTATACACGTACTTATAGCTAATTTGTTGCTGTTTATTCTATCAAACTGTAGTTTAAACCATTTTGATACAATTATATGGGATGGAACACCCACCCCCCCCCCCCCCCCCCCATTCCCCACTTACACAATACACCCGCGAAACGGTGAACCCCTCCACCCAATTTTGGCCGATAATTAAGCACCCTCTATTATTGGTGATACCCCGTTCCCCGCCTAATAGAAAGCCTCGGAAAACAGTTACCCCGCCCCCCGCCTCCCTGCTTCCCGCCCCCCCCCCCCCCCATCAAGTGTTCTCGGTCAACGATGCATTTTGTAAAGTAGCCCTCCCCCTCATGACTACCTGCTTTCAAAATTAAAAAAAGTGCGTTATCTTATCTCTCCCCCTCCCCCGCAACACACACCCGTAATTTGAGCAAGAATACCCCTCCCCTATTTTGGGCGATACCCCCCCCCCCCCCGCCCACGGTGGAAAACAGTAACATCCCCCGCCCCCACACCCCCCCCCCCCCCCCACATCCCCCGGCGCCCCTGCTTATCACCAACATCCCCGTTGTCTTGGTCTCGGCCTCGAAAATCTTATCGCAGAATGACGGTTATCAGAACAGATTTGTTTTAATTCAATTAAATATGAGCATGAACAATTTGAGACTCAAAACCCCATCTTTTTCCTCTTTTTTAAGTTAATGAATATTGTAAAGATATTATAAATTGCGTCATTTCTTGAGTAACACCGGCTCCCGGAGAAAACTCTAAACATTTCTTCATCCTGTCAGCCTTATTTTGTTTTGTTTATAAATCAAAAGGAATGCACATTTTCCACCTTCGAAGGGAGTATTCCAGCAAGTTGCCTGTACTGTTAGGCTCACACAGTGCTAATGAAACCCGTTCCCATTTCTCTGAAGCCGAGAGTATCTAAATGCATTGATTATTATTGACTATTCTTGCAAGATATGCTTGAGTTTGCTGTTCCTATACGGGTCTTACCAATACACCGAATTCGTATGAAAATCCCCGAAAGCTACTAAAAATTAATAGACACAGCTTCGTGTACAAAATGTCTTTTCCTCTATATACAATTTGGAAAAACTTTTTTCTTTTTTTTCCCCCTACCATTTGCAAAAACTCTC
>JBAMJV010011170.1:0-73175 GCA_037951105.1 Echinarachnius parma
AATTTACAATGGATAATAATGGAAGGATGATGAAACAAAGTAGCAAATACAGCTTTCCATGTTGCTGGAATTTGAATAGGAAATAACGAAATTGATCATCACATTGAACACCGGTAGGAGCAATCGGACGAAATTGAATACGTTTGTTTTGACTAAAATTATCGGTTGATTGCGAAAGAACGAAATTGTGTGCGCAATGACCGGCAATGACATATGACCGGCGAAAGTTAAAGTTGAAGTTAACAATTAATGGAATTGAATGACGATTGTTTGAAAATGGATGGGAGAACCTATCCTATCAGTTCACAAGTTAAATGTGCAAAAAGTGATGAGTGGTTGATACAATGTATATAGTTTGTTCTGATATGTCCACTGGGTGTTGTGTGAACATTTCAAGTTAAATGGACGTCATATGGCCGAGTAATGAGCACAAATGCAAAGTGATATTCACCAACTCATTGCATTCACTTTGCACACTGTTTTGACCGTCAAGTGTATAATTAAAATCTGAACACTTCAATCGTAAATATCTTTTTTAACGATAGGGAAATTTGAAAAACCGAAACCTGTCGAATACAACAAGGTATGAAAGAACCGCTAGAATTCCATTTGATTTTTAGGATTTGGAAAATGTGACTTAGTCCCTTTAACCTTTGAAACTAAACATTATGAAAAGTTATAAGCCCCTCCCCCTAAACAATTCCTCACAATTTCATAACCAAGAATAGTTTTGAGATACATGTTTAACATTCTATTCGAAATACAGTGGAACCTCTTCATAACGAGCTCTGTTATAATGAGTTACCTATTATAGTGAGTCCTTTTCACAGGTCTAGGTTCTGTGTATTTTTATTTTGTTTAAGCCCTGATACAACGAGATATCTGATATACAAGAAGGTAAATTCACTTAAAGGGAAAGTTGAGTTTTGGTAGAGAGGGCGCTAGACTACTTAATTGGTTTGTGAGGTAATGAAAAACTGAGTGTAAAATTTGAAAGAGCATAATATTTAAACAATAAAATCATCTTTGTTTGATCAAAATCGGTTCAGAAACGGCTGAAATATCCATAAATATAACAATTTGTAATAAACCCGGGGCCCCGGGTTTATTAGAGAATTTTGAACCAGCCGTTAAAAATTCAAAAAAATGCTTCCTCTTTTCAAAAAGTTACAAAATAGGTATTTAAATAGTTGTTGGTTATTTCTCTATCTAATCACTATTTCAACAAAGCATCACATGCACAATATTTTATTCAAAATGGTTGAAACCGATGAGTGTTTAGAGAGCGCCCTCTTACGTTTTAACGGCTCTTTTTGAATGATAACATGATCTTTACTACGTCATTTGTAATTTTGTGTTCCTTTCTAGTTATAACTATTAGTTTGTAATGTAATGATGCAGGTTTTGGTTACTAAAATTCAGTTTCACTAAACTGTACTCTCCTAATACCAGAACTCAACTATCCCTTTAACCCAATGTGATCGTTATTACAAGGTTTCACTGTAGTAATTTGAGAAAGTGATTCAAGAAGCCGGGGTCGTATATGATATTTGATCTTTCATAATTGCAGTATAGCATTGTACTTGGTGTTATCGTGAATAGTATACTCAATAGAAGCAACATGCCTTTATATATTTATAAGTAATATGACAAAGCATATGTATTTCTAATTATATAACGTAGGTATTCGTGTATTTATGCCTATCATAGTGTCTTGGAAAAAAATAATTATATTCGAAGGGTTTATTTGAAGAAAAAAATGATTCAAGAATACTGCCTTATGGACCTACGAAACATCAATTTCAATTAACGTTTGCATAGTAGAGTATTGTATCGTATGCATACCTGAAAGAAACTGTTAACATGTTGATTCGTTTCTGTCATAAAATAATATGCATTCATTACTATCCATTGTAAATGTGAAAAAAAACCTCGGGCTTATACAATGTAAATATGTGACAAGTATTATACAAATAATACACGATCTAGAGTGCCTTGTGTAAATGCATCGCACGCGAGGGCTATGTTAGCTGTGCGGCGCACGAGGCGTGAGCCGAGTGCGTAAGGCACAGCTAACATAGCCCGAGAGTGTGATGAATTTACATGATGCACGATAATAAGTAGTATTATTTGTTTTATAAAAAAAACTCAACCACGGAATTGTTTATTTTGCTGGATTATTAAAAACAGACAATTGGTAACCCAGAGTTTACAAAATTCATCAACACTTTATAATACTGCATTCGCTTCACTGACTCTGTATGCAGCGCAGCTCAGCAGATCAACTGCCGATAATTTCCCGTAAAACTGAGAATTATCAAAGAATTGTATGCATTTCCATTACAAAACTTACCAACATCAAACCACATATCCATATAATTTACGAAACTGCTAAGATTTATTTACTACAGAACAGAGAATTTACAAAACCAAGCATTTTCCATCTTTTTTTGTTCACTTTCGCAAGTTTGTCTTCGAGAGTTTTGTCTGTAATCGTTTGTGATCGTTTATGATCGATATGATCGTTCATGATCGTTTAGAATATGACTTGTGATCGTATCGGAGGATGATCGGGACTTCGATGTTTAAGCTAGTGAAGTCATGCGTTGGCTCACCCTGTGGTGAGATTAAATGTCTTTTTGAAACAAACTCATGGAAACTGTGTTGTCATATAGTCATTATTCCTGTTATAGAATCCATTCCCTTAATTCAGTCTTCGTAGAGCTATGTAAACAAACATTGTGATGTCACGGGGTTGCGCACCTTCGGCACGATGGTTGCACACCTTCGGCACGATGGTTGCGCTGCTATCGGCACGATGGTTGCACAGGTATCGGCACGGTAGTGCAGGTGGTGAAAAGTAATCAATCCCCACGTGATCGATATTAGCCAATCACGTTACTGAATTTACCGGAGCCGTTTTATAATGCATTTTAATTTGAGACTGAGTTATACTGTTTGTTGTGCACTCAATGAAAACAATGTGCCTTCAGATGTGTAAATAACTATGCCAAAACGTATGGATAACAATCTAAAACCCGTATGCAGTATATAATTTATATATATATATATGGTTACAGTCCGTTATTCCGAAGGTTCGTTATTCCGAAGGTTCAGTTATTCCGAAGGTTCGTTATTCCGAAGGTTCGTTATTCCGAAGGTTCGTTATTCCGAAGGTTCGTTATTCCGAAGGTTCGTTATTCCGAAGGTTCGTTATTCCGAAGGTTCGTTATTCCGAAGGTTCGTTGATCCGAAAATAAAATCGGGTTCATTATTCCGAAGGTTCGTTATTCCGAAGGTTCGTTGATCCGAAAATAAAATCGGGTTCGTTATTCCGAAAATTAAATCGGGCTTGTTATAATACTATAGTTTGTGTTTTGTTTATTTAATTTACAGCCTGCATTAAACATACCCCTCCCCCTTTCCCTCCCTTGGCCAGACCAATCAAACATTTAAGTTTATTTTATCTCTTTATATGAAATTATAGCATTATAACAAACCCAAATTCATTTTCGGATTAACGAACCCGATTTCATTTTAGGAATAGCGAACCTTCGGAATAACGAACCCTCGGAATAACGGACCTTCGGAATAACGAACCTTCGGAATAACGAACCCGATTTCATTTTAGGAATAGCGAACCTTCGGAATAACGAACCTTCGGAATAATGCAACAAATGTTCGGATTAACGAACCCTATTTCATTTTCGGATTAACGAACACTCGGGTATAGGAAATTTGCGTGTTCGGAATAACGAACCTTCGGAATAACGAACCTTCGGAATAACGAACCGCACCCATATATATATATATATATACGTTTTCACAGGGTGTTCTATTGAACTTGTGGTAATACTACTTGAATAAAACAAAAATATTACCACCGACTACAGACAGATATATACGGATATGGCACAAAAAATAACCAACGTGTCAGCGCAGACACGTTTCAGTCTGTATATATATATATATATGACAATTATACAGTATGTATAATTGTACTTGAAAGTTGTGTACATTATATTCGAAATACAGTGGAACCTCTTTATAACGAGTTATATAGCGAGGCCTTTTCACAGGTCTAGGTTCTATGTATTTTATTATTTTTAAGCTCTGATACAACGAAATATCTGATATACAAGAAGGTAAATTCAATGGAATCATGGTGCTCGGTATTAAAAGGTTTCACCGTAGTAATTAATTTGAGAAAGTGATTCAAGAAGAGCCGGGTACGGTATGATGATTGATCTGTCATTATTGTAGTATTGCATTGTACTTTGCGTTACCGTTTGTACTTTGTAGTAAACAAACAGTTCCTTTATAGATTACTTAGTAATATGACAAACTGTATGTTTTGCTGATTATATATATAGCATATGTTGGTGTATCTAGGCCTATCATTATGTACCAGTCTTTGAATATGTTGTATTTTCCATTTAAAAAGTTAATTTGAGAAAATTTTCAAGAAGCCCGGGTCATATAGGATCACGGATCAAAAGCATATATGATATTCTACTTTGATCCAGCGTTGTATCTTACCATACAGGACATCTCAATTAAATACTAGTATATTAATTTATATTATATCATTATATTCATCTATTTACATTCTTATTTGATTTAAACAATATACAAATTTAAATAGCAAGCATTTACACGATGGTGTATGAGAATATGAATATAATGTACTACAAATTCAAAATTATCGCATTCTTGTGCTAGCTTCGTGAAGATGCATACATGTATCGGCTAACTTGTTATAATGTATTAATTTCGTTAGTCACATTATGTTGATGTGTGACGGGTTTTTAAGAACATACACCCCTTTTGCCGTGTAGACACAAATGTGTGATACCAAGAACCAAATGACAAAACAAAATGTGTTAGGGTGTTTGAAAAGTACCATCATAAGCGGATAATATGTGTAGCCACGTGAACAGACTGAAACGTGTCTGCGCTGACACGTTGGTTATTTTTTGTGCCATATCCATATATATGTCTGTAGTCGGTGGTAATATTTTTGTTTTATTCAAGTAGTATTACCACAAGTTCAATAGAACACCCTGTGAAAACGTAGTTTTATGTCAACATTTTCGCTCAGCATAAGGGCTTTTCAAGGAGTTATTTTCTGAATGAAAAAAAAAGCTCGTGGGAATGTCCCTTACTGTCTGTATCTGTATGCTCTTTTGCTAGCAATCTGGTCAGTTTCTCGATATGTTTGAATTAATTATTTAAAAAAAAGCTGCATCGCTTCGGTGATCCCTCGCATTATATCCCCAAGTTGATTTCTATCCTTTGGGTTTATGTCAGGTTTATAATAGCTTCTGACCACTCGAGCAATGAAAATTAAGGGGTATCAGGGACGAGCACCGTACTAGGGTTTTCTATAGCTCAGTCAGTAAGAGCACCGGTCTAGCAATCCGGAGTTCTCGGGTTCGAATCCCGTTGGAATCCCATTTTCTTTGCCTTTTTAATTACATTATATTTCTGGTCAGTTTCTCTATATTATGTTTGAATTATGTGTATACATGTGCTGTAGTCGAGTCCACCCTATCCGAGTCCGAGTCCCTGGAGTCGAGTCCGAGTCCGAGTCCGAGTCCGAGACCGAGTCCCGTACATCCGAGTCCCGAGTCCCGGACATCCGAGTCCGATTCCGAGTCCGAGTCCCAACGGGAACATCTTAAATTGCAATTCTTTTATGACACATCAGTTTCATTATGATAAATGCCTACAGTGAACTCTTTATAACATAAATATTTGTCTGGTTCATTGTAAACTTCCATTTGTCAGAGAATTTATATATTTTAAGTTTCTCTTCTTAACACTACAACAGTAACAGTTACCTTCATAATAGACACCATCAAAGAAATGACAAAGAGTTATCTGCAGAAATGATTTTGGGCAATGTCAAAGGTTATTATTACAGAGTATGAGACAAATTCAATACCAAACAAATAAAATAAAATAGTTAATAAAAATGTGACAGACGGGAAAAGAATTTAGTTGATCTTTGTCACCCTTTAATTTCCCAAAAATACAGTGGATATAGGAACTGCTGCATATCTTTTCCTAAGGTTCACTGTCAAATGGATTAATGGGATATAACTTTATTTGCAAACAGTCAAGTTGCTGAAAAATAATCATTGTTGAAGTTAAGCATCAATTTTAGCAATTTTCTAATCCTTTTAAGATCACAATTTTTAGCAAAAAATATCAAATATCTGAACATTCACGTTTTGTGCCATAAACTGTCAGTTATTAACATTATTTTGATAACTACTGGACTCAAGAGGCTAAAAGCCTAACATGAATGATTTTGAAATTTGGCCCATTTTAGACATTATCATGGAATTACCACAAGTTATTACAATCATAGTATGTCAGTACTGGAGTATGTATAGTGTATTAATGAATACTGATAAAGAGTAAAGGCATGATACTTCACATTTTAACAAATATTAATTAACAAATATTGAACATTGGGTTGCAAATAAAAAGGGGAATTTGACAACTATGGTTCATAATACAGGCTTGAAGTAAAAGTTCATCATTAACCCATTTGAGACTTGCCCAAAATATCTCTGGGGTATATGCTTGATGTATTTTCTTTGTTGAACGATCAACAAACTCTCTATGGTCCGTATACCCAAACAGTATGACACGAGAAACTGAAGACATGATTGTTGAATGACTGGTTGATTGAAGGGTTACAGTCCGTTATTCCGAAGGTTCGTTATTCCGAAGGTTCAGTTATTCCGAAGGTTCGTTATTCCGAAGGTTCGTTATTCCGAAGGTTCGTTATTCCGAAGGTTCGTTATTCCGAAGGTTCGTTATTCCGAAGGTTCGTTATTCCGAAGGTTCGTTGATCCGAAAATAAAATCGGGTTCGTTATTCCGAAGGTTCGTTATTCCGAAGGTTCGTTGATCCGAAAATAAAATCGGGTTCGTTATTCCGAAAATTAAATCGGGCTTGTTATAATACTATAGTTTGTGTTTTGTTTATTTAATTTACAGCCTGCATTAAGCATACCCCTCCCCCTTTTCCTCCCTTGGCCAGACCAATCAAACATTTAAGTTTATTTTATCTCTTTATATGAAATTATAGCATTATAACAAACCCAAATTCATTTTCGGATTAACGAACCGATTTCATTTTAGGAATAGCGAACCTTCGGAATAACGAACCCTCGGAATAACGGACCTTCGGAATAACGAACCTTCAGAATAACGAACCTTCGGAATAATGCAACAAATGTTCGGATTAACGAACCCTATTTCATTTTCGGATTTACGAACACTCAGGTATAGGAAATTTGCGTGTTCGGAATAACGAACCTTCGGAATAAAGAACCGCACCCGATTGAAGATGCAATTCGCAATTGCAATGCAGTATGTCGATTGTTTTTTGTTGTTATTCGCGCGCTGGTATAGCTAGCGGAAACCTAGCCAAGGACGCGAAGTACTATAGGCCTACTTGCACACGTACACACCGCGGTACACAAGTGCATTTTACTGTATCGCAATAGTCGCTTCAGGCTTTTGTAAATTAATTCACGTTCTGGCCGTACTACTTGACCGTGTCTTGCGTGTTCCAAAACATAAAACGACTAACAACGTCTATTTAGGCATATAATAGCTTGTTGAGGCGATGTTACGATCATTTTCCAGAATGCCACTCAAGCGAGCAAGGTACTCTAGAACAACGGGTTTGTTTTTGCTTGCGCTGGGGTAATTTTATGAACTATAAATAATCGTGGGAAAACAGAAAAAATGCCGGTCTCGTTGCCGGTCTCGGCCCGATTTTCGCCCGAGTCACGAGTCACCATTGGTCGAGTCCGAGTCCGAGACCGAGTATTTTTGGCTCGAGTCCGAGTCCGAGTCCGAGTCCCGAGAAATACGGACTCGAGACCGGTCTCGAGACCGAGTCCGGACTCGAGTCCTACAGCACTGATACATGTATGTTAAATAACATGTACATTATTATGGTGCAGGATTGCACATTTAGCATGCTTAAAAGTAAACATTTCAGTTCAATGTTACTGTGTTTTTGAAGTTCTTATGAGGGAGTAGCGTTTATATGAAATAACATGTACATCACTATGGTGCAGGATTGCTTTTCAAGCATGTTGCAACGAAAACAATTTAGTTCAATGTTATTGTGTTAATGAAATTAAAAAAATACTCATGTGGGATTAGCGGTTATAATTTTATAAAATACAAATTAAATAACATGTACATATCTATGGTGCATTATTGCTCATCAAGCAAGTTTGAAAGTAAACATTTCAGTTCAATGTTAGTATGTTTTTGAAATGATAATACTTATGTGAAATTAGCGGTTATATATTAAATATATACCTCTAGCAGATGTACAAGTGAAACTTACTTTATATTGTTCTTGTATTATTGAAATCGAAATATATTTTACACTTAGTTTCATACAGATTAATGATGTTGTTTCCATTGTTTATAGCCTTATTAATTGGTGTGTGTTGTGTATGAAGACTGAAGAGCAATGCGAACAGCATTAAAACAAAATCATTACAAATACAATGGTAGCGGCCACCTCATATATAAATATACATTCATGCATGCAGTGTGAACTTCGTACCCCGGTGGTTGTCGATCTATCATATTATCATGTGAAAAGTAGGGACGGAATAACAATGCATTAATGCGCCATTAACAGAAAATCAATAATATTTGTTCCGTATTATGCACAATCAGTGGCGTAATGAGCCAACACTTTTTTTTTGTTTGGGGGGGGGGGGGGGGGGGGGGGCCTAAACCAAATCCGCATCAGCACCGGATATTGCGAGGGAGCCATGTACATTTATATACAAGAATCAATGGGGCACATTTGGGATGTTCTATACTGTGAATAACAATACAAACCACCCCCTTTCGCATGTTGTCTATTTCACGGGACTGATAAGCTCGCTTTTTTAGCAGCTTGCATGTTACGAACAAAAAACACTTTTTGTAAAGTATTGGTGTAGTACAACTGTTTAATATGAACATGAATACAGGCTGGTATAGCTGAAAATTTACAAAAACTTGCATTCACTTGTCAATTAGCATGCTATATTTGAAATATTGAAATGCTAAATATTTCACAAGGGCCCCGTTGCAGAAAGAGATACAATCGATTGTAAGTTACAATTAATTGTAAGACAGATCATGTGTTTTAAATGCGGAAATCTCATTGGTTGAAACGCGCAAATTTGTTTCTGACTTGCAATAATTGTAACTTACAGTCGATGCATCTCTTTCTGCCACGTGGTTAAGATGTGACACTTTTTTTGTTTCAAATTATCCCTAACCACTGCTGCTGATCCCGTAAATTCTCCCCTAGCAAAAAGGAAATTAGGAACCCCAAGGCAGTGCCCTCGCTGTCATAGATACGACACGTTCTAACCCTCGCTGTCATCAGGCGCGCCGGAAGCAGTTTTGGATTGGAGGGGGGGGGGGGGGGGGGGCAAAACCCGAAGGGAGCTCACGATTTATGTGTTTAGGGGCTCATGCCTGACCACACTCACAGGGTTGCCAACCCCCCCCCCCCCCCCCCCCCCCCCTCCCACGGTCAAGGGAGCTTTTGCATTTTTGGACATGAAATTGTGCAATCTGGTGCATAAAAACATGATCCAACAACATAGCTTACAGCCAAAAATGAGTCCCGAGGGAGCGAAGCGACCGAGGGCTGTGGTAGAGCTGTGGGGAGGGTTTGGGAGGGGGTATCCCCTCCCCCGGGGAAGATTTTGCATTTTTAAAACTTGAAATGATGCAATCTGGGGCATAAAAACATAAACCATATGCCACATTTGTATGATCCAACATCATAGCTTACAGCTAAAAATGAGTCCTAAGGGAGCGAAGCGACCGAGGGCTGGGGCAGAGCCAGAGGAGGAGGGTTTGGGAGGGGGTATCCCTCTCCCACGGGGAAGATTTTGCATTTTTATACTTGAAATGGTGCAATCTGGGCCATAAAAACATAAACCATATGCCACATTTGTATGATCCAACATCATAGCTTACAACTAAAATGAGTCCCGAGGGAGCGAATCGACCGAGGGCTGGGGCAGAGCCAGAGGAGGAGGGTTTGGGAGGGGGTATCCCCCTCCCACGGGGAATATTTTGCATTTATTTACTTGTAATGGTGCGATTTGGTGCACGTCACACAAACAGCAGAACAATAACAGCCTACACAGGAAGTACGTGGACTGGTACAGAAAAACCCACCCAAGACGTACCAAATGCAAGTTACACAACAAACTGAGATAATTTGTTTGCGCGCAAAGCGCGCAGCGAAAATTGTTAATGGATGAATAACTTAGTTTTTAAAGTATTGGCTGATACATTTAATTTGTTCTTTTCCATTTTCTTTCTTTCTTTCTTTTTTCTTCCTTTTTTTGAGGGGGGAGGCTTTTTTTTTTTTTTTGGGGGGGGGGGGCAAAAACGCGTTTTGCCCCCCCCCCCCCCCCACTTTTGGGAGGGGGGGGGGGGGGGCGGCCGCCCCCCTGCCCCCCCCCCCCCCCCCACTTCCGGCGCCTATGGTTGTCATAGTTACGATACGTACATTATATGTTTTGGGGTCGAACTTCATTGTTCGATCATGACAATACACGTCGTGCAAGACTGCATACGCAACGAACGCAGGTGCAGTGCGTATTAATACTTTGTATTTTGTATTTCAAATGATACAGCAACATTATTAGCCACCATTTTGTATAGTGTCATATGGAAGGTTTCAAACGTCGTTTGTAAACTCTCGCAAATGCAGTGAAATGCTTTAAAACAATATGGAGACGTATGTTCTGTTGGAATTCTGAACTGCTTTTTAAATCGCGTATTAAGAGCTCAAACGAAAAGCTACCAGAGATAGGTTCATTAACTTCTACAGACGGAAACATCATCTTATTCTCCCTCCGCTATTCCGGAATTCAGCGATCCCATTGGCCGCAAGGACATATAACAAAACTGGACACAGGAGCACAAAAGTGGAACGGATGAGGAAAATCAAGACAATGGACTGATAGTAGTTGATCACATTCGATAATAGATTCAATATAGTAATCTAGATTGCAGAAAAAAAAATAAACAGCTTATCTTGCATGGATATTGGCGTTCCGTGATTTGTTGTACGTTGAAGGAATATACTGTAGATCGCTGATAAAATAACAATTTGATCTAACTTGGTTCTACCGACTGATGCAGTCTATTTCGTTCCTTTGGGTGGTGCGGGAGCGACGAATGACAGGCGAATAACGCGATCTTGAGAGAGGGAATAAATGGGAATCAGCAGCTCGGGTAAGCACCACTTATCATGCTTATAGCCATGCAGTGGCACCTCCACCCCTCTACCAAGATGGTTTAGCGGTTGTGGGAAGAGTTTACCCTACAGCGATATGAAGTTTTGTTAGATTGGGTATTGTTATGTGCATTTAGCAGTTTGCCAGTTGCCCTTTTCTTTATCGTATCATCATCAGCAAGAAGACAAGACGATACGTTTTGACATTGTGACTTTAGTATCGAGTTCCACAATGATCTTTCGCTCGTGATAATTAGGTAATCCAAAATATTATTCAATTTATTGATAATCATGTAATACGTCTCAAGGCGACAATCACTACCATGACTAAGTGTAAACTATTTTTTATAATGATGTTAGTGACTCTTGAGAAAAAGTAATTGGGCTACTGCTCCATTGGATATCAGCAGTTTCTTATTTCATGTCCATCATCTACTCATCAAATGTTAAGCCAGGGTTTGGGGCACCTCACAGCATTCCCGATTGTTGCCATAAGGTCTTGAATAATGTTAAAAGGATCGCTGCTCAACGAAGGGGGTGTATATTTCGTTTGTTTGTTGTTGGTGTTGTTGTCGTTATTGTTGTTGTGGTTGGTGTTGTTGTTGTTATTGTTGTTGTTGTTGGGGAACTGCTCAATTCGCAATGTATGTTGCCATCGTTGGAGTTTCCCCATTCCTTCATGTTCATTTTACAACGTCCCACTAATCTTTTCGTTCCCTTGAACTTTCACGGTTGACTCCTACACGTATACAAGGGTGCTTCTCCCCCCCCCCCCCCCCCCCCACCCCTCCCAAGAGCGAGTCAGGCAAACCACCTAAGGGCATTTTGTCAGCAGTGGTTCGATTGAATGGTGAAAGCTTCCCCTTAATCGAAGTCCTCTGTGTACCGGTTGGTAGACGTGACAAAGGTGGCAGCTGACTCCGGGTTGCATTAAACACTTTATACTGTTGTATTGAACATTTCTGAATACTTATAGATTTGCTTCTTTTGTTCGTCCGTGTTAGATGGCGTCTTCGAGCAGGCTACGTGGCTACACCACGGATCATATTTTCCTTCAGGTAGCAGATGCATTAACTTATAACATCCACATCGAGAAACTGGGGAAAGAGCTTGGAGTGTCCGTCCCCGATGTTACAAGAGCCATCGAAACCAACCATCAAGGAGCTAGTGTTACATCCTATGGCACGCTCTGCATGCTTCGGTCGTGGGCGGAGGGAGTGGGCTCATCGGACCAGCTGACCAGACTTACAACCGCACTCCAGAGAGCTGGCTTGCAACGAATCGCCGACGATATCTCGGGTGGAGGGAAACACGGGGGTAAGTAATTTAATAACACGTTTCATCAATCAAAGCGTATGTTGTGCCTTGAATCATACGCTCTTAGAAATATTGGGTAAAGCATGGATACATAATCATTGATTGGTAAACCAATACTTGGCATTTCTATGCCTAACTGCATAATATTTTGTCCAATTATTGCTCATTCTTACCCAATTACTGTTCATTTTGGGTAAGAATGAGTAATAATTGGACAAAATAGTATGCAGTTGGGCATAGATATGCCCAGTTTTGGTTTACCCATCAATGAGGGCACTTATGTATCCAAGCATTACCCAATATTTCTAAGAGTGCATTACTGTGTTATATAAGTGCAATTGTTCTGTTTGGTGTGAATGTGTGTGTATTAATGTTGTTGGTGGTTGTGGTTCACATTCAGCAAAACAAATCCGATTGATTGATTGTATATGTAGCATATAAATATATTACCTGAACATTTATGGTATTTTATTGTTTGTTTTTTAGCATACCCGTATCATGTTCATGTTAGTTAGGTCATACAAAAGTATTACAACTACAATTTGTGGATTATGACATTGTATATGTTCGGATATAAGATATTGGAAAGATACACACTTTTCTAACAAAGTAGATCAGGGTAAAGAAAATGTTTTAAATATGCCTCTTTGGCCAGAACAGTGACCCATAGCTTAGTTATATATTTGACAGTTTATTAATAATGTCTAAAATACTGTTTACCCCACTTTTGATAACCTACAGCATACTACATGTCATTACCGTCATAGATTAATATTGATTCTAGCATAATGACACATGTTATATTTCTTCAAAAAATAATGATGAAAGTTGAGTTGGGACATGAACGGTTTATTGTCATTATTCAAGAATAAAAATACTTGAATGGACACAGCTCGCATTCAAAAAATATCCCTTACAACATCCTCTTTTCATTACAAAGGTCGATCTCCAATGACTCCCGAAGATCTAGCGAGCTACCGCGCGCGGTTGATATCCCGCTACATCGATGAGTACAACGACATTAAGACATCTCCCTTAGATCCAGATTCGCGCATGAAGCAAGATATGATCTACGTCAATCTCGAGCTGCTAAAAGAAGATAAACAACAAAGCAAGGCATTAGAATATGATGGTATATTTAAGCTTTTGCTGCCAAGTGAGGGGAAGAAGAGAATTGCCTTTCTAGGAGAGGCGGGTGTCGGCAAAACCACTCTCCTAGCAAAGATAGCGTATGACTGGGCAACTGGCCAATGCCTACAGGAGATTGATCTACTCTTTCTACTAACACTCAGAGAAACGCAAGAAGGTCGTTGCTTTGGCGACATACTGAATGAGTTAGTATATGAGTACGATGGCGTTGAAATTCCAGGTGACGTCGTTGAGAAATACATCAGCAAATATCCGACTAAAACAGTGATGTTATTCGACGGATTAGACGAGTATCAAGGAGATATCGCAAAGAAGATGCCCAATGAAGTTTTAGTCCAGATTATGAGAGGCGAGAAGATGAAGCACACGCCTCTTATTGTCACTTCTCGACCATGGCGTGCCGACCAAATCACCAATGTTGACAAGATTAACAAGCAGTACGAACGTGTTCGGGTCAAAGGCTTCAAAAAAGGGGATGTAGCAACATACATTGGAAAGTACTTCATCGAAGACGTAGCTTCGGCGGAGAGTCTCATTGAACTTTTAGAGGACAACGAGACAATTAGAGATCACCTGGCTCATATTCCTATATTTTGCGCAATGCTATGTCACGCTTGGAAAAGCCAATCGAATAGGGATAGGCTGCGTAGGCTAGAGACAATTCCACAATTATTTGGGCTTATTGTGCATTCATTAGTTGAACACTCTTACTCCAAATGCAAAGAAAATGGTGGTGACGAAACAATAACACTAAAGAAGTATCAAGATAGATGGAAACAGGTTCTCACGCAGATTGGCGAGCTAGCATACAACGGGTTGATTTCAAAGCACATGCTGTCTCGGGAAGAAGAATTTGATGGTTGCTCTGAGGCTGTCAACACAGCTTGCGAAATAGGAGTCATGTCAATGAAAAAGAGAGTAGCACCATTAGATGAGAGACTGAAGGGGAAGGAGTATGTGACCGAGGCACAATTCCCGCATAAATTAATGCAAGAATATGTGGCCGGTCACTACGTCGCATCCCTCTACCAAACACACCCTGCAAAGTTTCAGAAGATTCTGGAGCAGTGTCTGGAACACTACTATGAGTTTGAGTACCTCCTGACCTTTGCGGCAGCGCATGGGGGAGAAGCTGGACGGGCTGTGATGGAAGCTCTCTGTAAGGATGTAGATTATAACAAGCCATTCATCATGAAAGTGTCATTTGGCTGTCACAACGAGGAAGCCATCGCCCCTGCAGTGGATCTCCTGCGACAGTCAACTGCCTTCGAAATTGATGATAAATGTTACCTTCATTTCCAGTATGCACTGGATGTAAGCGGCAGAATGGTAATACATTATTTACCTGTATTCGCAACGTGATATCATTCATATAATTAATTCGTATCGCCTAGTTACAAATGGAAACATGCTTGTTAACGTTTTGGCGTTAACATTCCATAATTATAAACCGCGAACTGTGTTACATTTTATTCTTTTGTAAGTTGTCATTGTCTTATGTCAGAAGCGGCAAATTCCCACCAGTTCAAGGGCATAATTATACTACATTGTCCACAGGAAAGTTACAGAATAGGTTGTCTTACTCTTCTCTATCATAAAAAAAAGTTCATGCGCGTCGTTATTCGTTTCTGACGTGATGCCGGATGTATTCCCCGTTTCATAATACTTAAACTTTCTATTGAAAATTACACAATTCTATCATTATTTAGGTGTGCAGTAAATATTTGAAAAAAAATCCTTAATCTCAAGATAAATGTTTCAAGCCATAGATATAATACACAAGAAAGATAATCCAAATACAAGACCTGCGCACACCGATACATTTTATAGTAACCATTACACAATGGACAATCAGATAAAGTCAATCACACCATATTCAACTGCATCAAGTACTTTTAGATATAAGTTTATCATTTACATCCCCATCCCGAACGTGATTAAATAGAGATACATCTTTCACCAAAGATATTTCCTGGTGAGAAATTTGTTCGTATAAAGTACCGAGGTGTCATGTAAAAGCGACAATTGTGGTCCAGCTCCAACTCACAAACAAAAGTTCAAAACAAAGGAAAGCTGTTTAGATCAATTGCTAGTTAAAAACACAGTATAATTAGTCTAGTAGATATGTGAATATAGCAAACAATTGTGTTTTTTTTTACATAGAAGCATAACATTTGGCACATGTCTAGAGCATGGCCCTAGTAAACTTTTTAGCTATGGGGTCACTCGAAATGAGGTCTGTGTAAGCTTTGTCAGCCAGCTTGTGTGCGTCGCATATCTCCAGATCAGATGAATCAATTGTCATGAATCTTCACATGATGATAGATCATGATCTAACTTAGATCTGCTAACTTTTCAGTGACGTCACATTACTATGACGTCATCAGGACGCCATTTTGTAAAATTTCATTAATTCCATATCTCAGTCATGCTTCATCAATTTTAATTCAAATTTCGCATCAATATTAATCAGGTCAATCGTCATCTTTTAAGCTTATGCGCATGCGCTTACACTCGGAAACGCGCGCGTACGCGTCCGTCAAATGAAAAAAATGCTCAAAATCTTAACCCAAGTAATGAACTATATGTTTCAGACAATTTTAAGCGTTTCAATAATTTCCGCGCGTGCGCGTCGGCGCACGCGTATTTGCGCGCGTAACGCAAATAAACAGGAAAAATTACGTTTTTTCACATGTTTTGCAATCCTTATATCTTCCTTAATGCACCCTTTAAATCTGAGCCATTCACGACTCATAATAACGGAGTACACGCGCGTCAAATTCAAAATTACGCGCGCATGCAAAATGGCAAAACACTAGCTAACTTTGATCATGCAACTGCTGCCATTCAGAGAGGATACAGATCCTTCTATGCACTTACTGGTTCAGATCCCTCTGGTGCGCGTCTTCTTCCTCATCTCTGTGCCAGGCTGTGGAAGTCTTTCTGCATTCCAAGGATGTTGTATGGCTGTACCAGTATTGTCTACTCCAATGCCATGCTCTCCAGACTCGATAAGGCTCAGATACATCTCTTCAAGAAAGTTCTGGGGCTTCCCCCTTCTGCGGCTGATGAGGCAGTCTACCTTCTCACCGATCTGTGCCCTCTCAGTTTGTTGGTGTCTCAGGAAAGGCTACTTCTGCTTGGCAGGCTTCTGAACATTCCAGTTGAGAGGGTTGAACGTCGCCTGTTCTTCCATTGCATAGCAGCTAACTCTTCCTCGATTCGCTCGTGGGATGATTGCCTTTCTCGCCTCGGTCTTCCTGGAGTAGCTGAACTGATCTCTTCCCCTCCTTCCTACAGCAAGTGGAAGGTGTCTGTTCTAGCGTCAGTCCAAGCTGCCTCTGACTCCATCCTTGCGGCGGTCCTGTCCGGCAAGTCCTCTCTCTCACTTTGGCTTGGTAGGCCTAAGGTGCCAGCTCTTCATATGTATCCCCAGTACATTTCCAATCCAGCCCTGCGCCAGGCTGTCCTCATCAAAGCGCAGCTTTCCTGCAAGGTTTACCTTACCCAAGCCAGGCTGGTCAAGATTGGCAAGGGTGTGGATTCTACCTGTCGTCTCTGTCATCTACACCATGAAGACGAAGTTCACCTCATCTCGGTGTGCCCGATCTTTGCGCCGCAAAGGCAGTGTCTACTTGCTCAAATTGGGAAGAGCCCGCACATTTTGTTACGTCATTTTGACTTGGCCGCCCCAGCTTCCTTTGCTGCTTCTGTCATGCTTCTTCCCCTTCTGACTGTTCCTTGCCATGTCCGGAACCTTCTCCATGTTTTTATCCTCTCCTTTATTCGTAATGTACATGCAACTCGTCTTAGTCTGCTAGATAATTAATCCTTCATAATTGTACCAGCATCTATATATTGTGTGATCTCCGATACTACCGGAGGAAGAATAACAAGAAGAAGAAGAAGAAGAAGAAGGTAAAAACATCCTTTTTTTTATTCGGCAATAACTTTTTTTAAAGTCCACAAACACCCAATTTTCCTTTCATATTCAGAAGATTATGAGTTGTAGATGCGAATTCATACCTCATTTATGCCGAGTAAATGTTATATAAAGTCATCATATTTAGGGTTAAAGTTGAAAATGCGAATTTTAACAATTTCAATCAATTTTGAAATCGATCACAGCGGACGTTTGACCATATCTCGCTTATTCTCCATCAATTTTCTCCCAAATTTTGATATATCGTAGCTGATGTCCTGCTCTATTGGCATTCTTTTCACAACATTTCGGTTTGTTAACTGGATCCTGATGAATTATCTGATTGTAAATAAGAGTCCAAATCTGATATAAATTGAGGTTTAGCCGAAACGTATGCTTTCGACCTATAACTGCTGGAGGAATTATGCTACCAATGTGAAACTTCGCATGTAGATAGGGATGTGCAAGTCCATCATTTCATAAGGTAACACCAAATCGCGAAAATGCATATTTCATTGTCATATTTACCGTCAAATCAAGCATGAATACTCAATAACCACGAACGCCGCGGACATGAAATTCAGCACACATGTATGTTATAATGAAAGGAACAATTTTCGAAAGATAAGATCGGATTATGAAAATGGCGTTAAGGATATGTAAATTAGGTTCAAAGGTCAAATAACTCACTGTTACAATGACAAATGCAGTGTGCAATCACTGATGTATCTTTCCCGATTTCCCATTTTCGTTAAGAGATCTAATGTTGGTCTCGCGGTATAATTTGTGACACAAGATCTAAGGGTCGTGGTTTCGAATCCAAGGCAATATTTTTTTTTTATTTTTTTTATTTTTTATTTTTTTTCAGGGGGGTGGGGGGATCTATTATTATTGATATGATGATTGAGTAGTTATTTTCGTAATCACCCTTTTATCATAATAAATCGATACGTATAACCTTAATCTAGTTGAATTTAATATTGCATATTGGTGAGTGACGGAATACATTATGCTGTTAAATGTGTATCTGTTTAGTATTACACTTTGTTTAATTTGTTTATTGTGTGTTACTGTATAACTTAAAAAGGTTGATGAACGCACAACTCCCAGCACAAGGCCTGTCAGTAAGGACCATGACACATCCTACTACGCTGGTATCGTCCTCGTCTCACTACCCAAGCTCAAAAGGGTGAAAATCCGTCATGTTACGGGGGATTTGCCCGATTCGTTCTTTGCAGGAATGGCGACAGGAGCAAGACAGTCAAAGGTCATTTATGATAATTAATTATTTTTTGCGCATTTTATTGCCATAAAGATAAAACAAAATAACAGTTATAACATCATCACATAATCGAATCTACTTACAAGTTCGATATCGCATCATAACCTGTATGGAGTAATTTAATATGATGTGGGTTTTTTCAGTCATTTTAACAGGGTTTGCCGATGTTAGTCCATCTAGTCCCCGATGATATTATGATTACTCGCGTTTTAACAAATAATAACCAAATTTTTAGGATAATATATCAACAATGAACTTCAAAACGGATGCAGAAAGTGCAACTATTTTCTTCCTTCAAACTTGTAGAGTTGACCAGATGTGATTTCATCCACTTCCTACATGTACAAAGGCCCGTAGCCAGAGGGGTGCGTCGGGTGCGTACGCACACCCCCACCCCCCCCCCCCCCCTCCCCAAAAAAGAAAAAAGCATCGATATAAAAATACTGGATATAGCGACAGCGCCCTCTTCATTAAGCCAGCGACAGTGTGAAAAGTACATCTAAGACAAAAAGTGCTCCATTCACTCGCGTGAATCGATTTACGCGAGTGAATGGAGCACCTTTTGTATTGGTGTGCTTTTAAATATTTACGTGTGTATGGCGTTGAGTGGTCTCAGTGCGGTTTGTGTATGCAACTTCAAAACAGGTCAAGAATCCTGACTACGTTCGGTCTTGACGTCTCCCCCCCCCCCCCCCCCCCCCCCGCCCTTCCCTCATGCACGACTCAGCAAGTGGTCTTGGTCTCGGACACGGTTAGTCTCGGTCCCGTTATTTAAATTACGCACCCCCCCCCCCCCCCCTTGAAAAATCCTGGGTGTAATATCTGAATGAGGAATTGATTTAATGAACTAGAGAGGCTGGGGAAAGAGCGAGGGAGATAGAAATAGAGGGCGAGGTATGGAGAGGGAGGGGGAGGGCGGCCGGGGGGGGGGGGGGGGGGGGGGGGAGTTGTTGGTCCTCGAATAACGTTAATGATCACAGAATGGTTCTGAATGGATTAACCACTCTCCTTCTCTCTCTGTTCTATTCCAATTTCTTCAGTAATTATGATATTATTTGTTTGTGTTATATTTCAAAGAATTTGTAAATAAAAAATACTCCTGTAAGAAGCATAATGAACGGCGTAATTAATCTTCAAAATATATTAGGAAGTCGTTTATGAAGACTCTCTCAAAGTTGTTGGAATCAATATTTCTTCAGTAAACCCTTGCCTACATCATATCACATTTCCGGTATTAAATTCATGTTTTATACTACGGTTACATAGTTGGAGGGTTAAGATAAAGATGTCTCACTTGTCTAGTGTCGATAAATTCATGAACATTTTGACAAGAACAAAATTACTATGGGCAATATTAGAAGAGACATCAAATTCAATAGATAATCTTGCCAGTTTTACGGCTTCAAGTTGATTCAATTTTAACATCGACAATATCACTTTGTTCCCTCTCTAGATAGAGGAACTGACCATAGGACGCTGTTACCTGAGTCCTGTTGCATCTAAACAGTTTTGGAGAGCCGTCTCCACCATGCCGAGCATTCGATCACTCACCATGAGTCAGCTGGACCTTGATGATGCTGGCTTCACTACAATGTTATCGTTAGCGCCATCATCAAAGGTAAATTAACCTGCTTTCCAATTGTCTCTCTCCCCATCTCAATTACCCATTCATTCTATACCTGAATGGATTAGCTTGTATTATTTGAATACGACAATAAAACATAATTATGGAGATGATTGTTACACTTTACTGTAACTGTCACATTTAATTCAGGTACCCACCAAATAACCTTCCCCCCCCCCCCCCCCCGGCCCCCCTCCCACCCTTCTCTCCTCTCTCTCTCTCCCTATCTTCACTCCCTCTCTTTTATTTTATTAAGTCAATCCCTTATTCAAATATTACACCCACATGGATTAACCAAATAATTTTTTGAAGGAATGACGTAATGGAAGAATGAAGATGACTATATATTTGAGAAAGTATTGCGCCCCTTCCATCCCTGTGCTATTCAACTTATTTTTTATTTTTGTTCAGTAATGATAATTATTATATTTGTTTGTCTAGTAATACAAAGACATTTTGAATACAAATACTTTTGTTAAAAACATGATTAGTGGCGTAATTAATCTTCATATATATTAATAAGTCATTTTCGGTGACTGCTCTATCGAACATTAACCGCTTGCCTGCATCATGTCACATTCCCCCTGGTAAATTCATGTTATAAACCAGGTCTGATTACATGATGAGAGGGGATAAGATGCATATGCTTCATGATAATACATGGACATTTTGACAATGATAAAATAATAGAAATCTTGAAGTTACACGGATTCAAATTTATTCAATTTTATAATCGACAATATCACTTTGTTCTCTATCTAGATAGAGGAACTAAAAATCGAGAGGACTTACCTGGGTCCTGTTGCATCTGAACAGTTTGGGAAAGCCGTCTCTACCATGCCAAACATTCGATCACTCACCATCGCTGGAGCTAATTCGCTTGATGAGGCTGGCTTCATTAGTATGTCATCGTTAGCGACATCGTCAAAGGTACATTATCCTGTTTTCTAGTTGTCTCTTTCCTCAACTACATTATATTTACTCATTATATATCTGAATAGATCAACTTTTATATTTTGAATATGGCAATACAAACTAATAACGGAGATGATTGTTACATTATACTGTAAGCCTCCACACTAACTGTTCTTTTGTTCTAATTTACTTGCCCGAAATGAAAACATAGAAAAATATAACAAATATCATATTCTTTTAGATATATTATGATAATTTTATGTACTAAGTCACTGAGGTCCCGAAGAAAAAAACGTTTTCGCTGCATTTTGTGGACCCAGTCGGTAAAATTACGGCACTAATTTCGACTCATTTATTGTCCGTCCGAAGTATTAACTTAGCGCAGTTACGATGATTATTTTATTGACTAATATTCGTAACGTTTTTGCATCATTTGGAGAACCCAATCGGTACACTTACGGCACTAATTTCGACTCATTTATCGTCCGTTGGAGTTATTAAATTTGCGCAGTTACGATGATTATTATTTGTATTGACTTATATTTGTATTTCGTTGATTAGTTTATTGAATAAAATTCATAATGTTTTCTCTTCAATCGGTACAATTACGGAACTAATTTTGACTCATTTATCGTCCGTTGGAGTTATTACATTAGCGCAGTTACGATGATTATTTTATTAAAAATTATTCGTAACGTTTTCGCTCTATTTTGAGAACCCAATCGATAAAATTACGGCACTAATTTCGACTTATTTATCGTCCGTTGGAGTTATTAAATTAGCGCGGTTACGATAATTATTTTATTGACTAATATTCGTAACGTTTTCGCTTCATTTTAGGAAGCCAATCGGTAAAATTACGGCACTAATTTCGACTCATATATCGTCCGTTAGAGTTATTAAATTTGCGCAGTTACGATGAGTATTTTATTGACTAATATTCGTAATGTTTTCGCTTCAGGGTAAGAAACAAATCGGTAAAATTACGCCACTAATTTCGACTTATTTGCGTAATTTCGTTGATTATTTCAATGAGAAATATTCTTAATGTTTTCGCTTCATTTTGATGACCCAATACGGCACTGTTAAGAATCATCATCAAAACATCTCGCACAAACTCGAGCAACGTCATCTTTCACCAAACTACCTCTCAAAAGACAGAAAAACGACCAAAAATAAGAAGCAGTGGATACGTCGAGATATTCAGTGAACAAGCATGTTATTCAAGTCTCAACAAAACAACGCTAGCCTTCATCCAGACAACATATCGTAAACGCAGAATTAGTCTTCATCATGCAAGGAAGTAGGATGGCGTAATTACACCTCTCCCAACAAAAGAGGGAAGTTGTAGCATATTTTTTTCGAACAAAATCATGTCTAGTGCACATAATCATGAATGGCATGTTTTATCAACTTATCAAACATGGAATATTTGTTCCTTTATACCAATGTCTAAACTTTATGACTTGGCTACTGTAGATAAACATACCATCAATTATATAAACTTGTGTACACATATTCTTTCGTGTATTAAACAAAGTTCAGCAAACATGATCGATTAGAAAAAACAACAGAAAAACTACAAGAGCCATTTGCCAACGGTTATATCCTAATAACATCGTCAGCATGGAAGAACACATGAAACGCTGCAACTTGTGGAGTGGGTTTCCTTATCTCACCAAGAGCTCAGAAAGCTTGTCATTCTATCGTGAGTCACAACAAGCGTACCATTAAGAATGAATGTCCTGAAGAAGACGTATATGAATTTTATCAAGATCTCTCATCCATAATCGACACCATTCCTGCACATAATTTATTAATTGTAGGGGGGATCTTAATGCCCAACTAGGACCTTCGGAGGCACTATTTACATGTGCAGATGAAACCAACATAAATGGAAGGTACATGATAGACTTCATGGAGCAACACAACCTTATTGCCCGTACCAACACAAAGTTCCAGCACCGCAAGGACAGACTTTGGACCCATCGCCAGTGAGGGAAAAGGTCCCATTAAGGAGATAATAGCTTTCCCCCCAGACGGCGATCACGTTCGCTGGCGAGACGCAGGTGTCATATTTCAGCCACTTGAGCGAGCAAACTAATCGCTCCGACTAGATGTGTTTGAGTCGTTTTAGGCGTAATTCACTATGTGTATCGTAGCGAAGCCGTTCATGTATATCGCACAGAGGAGAGCGCGCTAGCTAGCTTAGCATAATGTGTTAATTGTTTTCTCGAAATTAGCATACTTACTGATCAGTTTATAATCAAACTAATATCATGATCATTGTTTTTAAAGTCATAACGATTGGGAAGGGGGATTGAACTTAATATTTACACAAAAAAACATATGTGTGTACATTATATTTGCGTGATCATGTAACATGAACAACACATTTTAAGTTATTTATAACGACCGTGCTTGTATATACAATATTATATTGAAGAATGACTTAGCAAGTACATGAACAGGTATCTTTGGAATAAAATGATTTTTTTTTTTTTTTATTAGCGTTTTTAGTCTCGCTCTCAGTTGAAAGAAGTATTGTTGTAAGAAACTTGAAATAGCGTGGTCCTTACTTGTTAAAGCGGCCAACAGACATGATAACAATCACAATTTACAAGGGAATCCTCCCCCCCCCTCCCCCACGTACATGATATGCCTGTGACTGACCGTGGGAAAATATCTCCGCCCTGGAATGAAGCGCGTTCTCTTGGTCACGTTGGTCTACACCCATTAGTTCTGCGTCTCGTTATGCCTTGTTCGTGATGGGACTCCATTTAACAGGCTTTAAGTTCCGCAACTCGAACTTGACCCTAATAATATTACCCAATCAAACCTAAAACTAATATTATCCTAACCCTTTACAAACCATTAGTCCTAAAAGCCAAGATCCACTCTACCTTCTGACTTCTGAAATCGTTGATAGACGAAATAACGAAATGGAATATATAGCCAACATGATTAACAGACGCACTGGGAGTAGATCAGGCTAGGCGAATGGACAGATGCGAAATGTTTATGTTACACACATGGGCATACATACATCGCCATGTGCTGCGCTCATACACTCGACTCGCATCGTGCGGGGCAAAGTGCACGGGACTGTACTTTGCACAGCGCCTTATACCGATCGGGCATGCCTTTACAGGGGAGACTAGAGCCAAGTCTACCAGTCGTTTCAAAATGACTTACGCATGTTAGTATCTTTATATTTCCTTTAATTTCTTGAAAACGGCACGGTAAATTCTAATTTGGCACGGTCATTCTTTTAAAATCAGACCCTTGATTGAGATAAACACAGTCTTAGCCCTGCCAAATAAGTTACATGAGCGCCTCGGTTCATTGAACTTTGGCTTTAGCGCAGTAGTAGAGACGAAAGCATTGTGGTTCTTGCGTGTGTATACCGTAGTGTATGCCAACTTTCAGTGCGTTGAGCTATGAATCCTTCGTCTGTACGCTGAGTATACCCCGTATAGGAGATCTCCTTAATGGGACCGTTTCCCTCACTGATCGCCGTCCAACTGGTCACCTTGTCCAACTTGACTAGATACTGGTAAGGAAAAATGGATCAACTCAGTAAAAAATTCCAGATCTTACAACTCCTTTGAAGGTATTCAGTCAGATCATCGCATTGTCTCCTGTAGATGCCAAATCAGCTACCGGAAAACCAAGCCCCCACCTAAAGATCCGATGAAAAGCATAGATTGAGGAAGAGTTGTGAGGGATCCCAACCTATCTGAGCAATTTACTGTAGCTGTTCATAACAGATTCTGTTCTCTCCGTGATGAACTAGAAAATAGAAACACTACAGCTGTATACAACACCTTAATCACTGCCAATAGAGAAACTGCAGTTGAAATGCTCCCCAAGAAGAAGAAAAAGAACATCGTTGAAGCTGCCACAGATGACAAAGTTAATTCTGCAAGAGAAAACCTGAAGAAAGCGTCAGAGAAGCACAATACCAGACCACCCAGAAATGCTAAAAGAAACCTAGAACTTGCTAAATCTGCATACGATCAAGCCTACACCAAAGTCTTGGAGGCACAAGTTAAATCCAAGACTGAGGAGCTGGAAAGTCTTTACCACAAACATAAGCATGCAGCGGCCTGGCAGGTCCTGAGAGAAATTACTAACAAAAACGCATCTCCCGTTGTTTGTGTTCAGGGCGACACCACAGAGGAGCGTCTGGACTGCTGGTACAAACACTTTAGTAACCTTCTGGGCAACATTGAGCAATCATCTCCAATCATGACGATCCTTTCTTTCATCATGGGATTGCTGACAACCTTCCCATAACGACAGGTCCGTTCTCTATGGAGGAGCTCCAAAACTGCCTAAAGAGACTAATGCTGTCCAAGACACCTGGTCCTGACAACATCCCAGCAGTTGTTTAGAAAAGCCCACTTTTCCGTCAAGAATTGCTGAACTTCTGTAATGAAACATATGTAGGCAACATCCCGCAGCCATTTTCCAACTATGTCATTAACCGGCCCCCTACCCAAGAAAGGTGACCCCTCTCTTCCATCAAATTACATAGGCATAACATTGTCACCAATTGCTTCTAAGCTCTACAATTCAATGCTTCTCAATAGAATCACTCCCCATGTCGATCCTATTCTCCTACGTAACCAAAATGGCTTTCGGAAGGGAAGAGCCACAACTCCTTAGATCCTCACTCTTAGGACTATAGAAGAGCTGAACATGTCCAAGCAGAAAGCAACTATAATTTTCTCAAAGGCGTTTGACAGTGTCAATAGGAAGGTCATGTTTCAAATCCTTGGTAACTACGGCATACCTTATCAAATAGTACAAGCAATTGCCATTATGTACAACCACCCAACAAGCTTCGTACAAAGCATGGACAGCTCTACATAGTCGTGGATTATATTCTACACCAGTCTGTGGAGAACATGAAAGAGAAAGGTCTAGATACCAAACCAGAAAGAATCAACCGCGACAAAGACAAGTACTTGGCAGACCTTGACTATGCAGATGACATTGCCTTAATAGCAAAATATCTTCAGAATGCCCAGGACCTGCTTTCTTTAGTAGAGAATGCTTCAGCAAAGGTTGGTCTTTTTCTCAGCCCAAATAAAACCGAGTACATGACAGTGAACGAAGAGGCTGATCATCATCCAATCATCTCCAGGGAAGGCTCACCGATTAAGAAAGTCAATGATTTTAAGTATCTAGGATCTTATGTTGCTGACTCCAAGAAAGATTTTATGTCACGCAAAGGTCAAACATGGAGTGCATGTAATAAATTGCACCACATCTGGCAATCTCACATTTCAAGATCTACAAAAGTTACATTTGTTAGGGCCTGTGTAGAGAGCATCCTACTTTATGGATCAGAGACATGGACCATGAAGAAGGCACTACAGGACCGGCTTGATGGGACATATACTAGGTTACTCATGAGGGTACAAAATATTAGTTGGAGGGAACACAAAACAAAATCAGAGATCTATGGAAACATACCACTCATCTCTACCACCGTTGCTCATCGCCGAACGAGATTCGCTGGTCACTGTTTTAGGGCCAAAGACCAGGTAATCTCGGATGTGATCTGCATGAGACTCC
Organism: Echinarachnius parma; assembly: GCA_037951105.1. Lineage (NCBI taxonomy): Eukaryota > Metazoa > Echinodermata > Echinoidea > Clypeasteroida > Echinarachniidae > Echinarachnius > Echinarachnius parma. The sequence continues at coordinate 27,103 of JBAMJV010011170.1, forward strand.
CATGTCATAATAGAGGAAGGAGACCTATGAACTATATGGACTCCATTGCAAGAGACATCCAGTGTGAAACTGGGGACTTGCAGACATTGATGATGGATAAAGATTCATGGCGTTGCATTGTGAACTCAATCTCAGATGCGTCCGCTTAGTAGTAGTAGTAGTAGTAGTAGTAGTAGTAGTAGTAGTAGTAGTAGTAGTAGTAGTAGTAGTAGTAGTAGTAGTAGTAGTAGTAGTAGTAGAAGAAACAAACATATCGATAAGAAACATTTCTAATACAGTACAAGTCTATCGATACTGACTAAAACATGAATATTCATAACTTGACTGTGATGTCACTCATTATTATGCAAAAAATGTGTTCTGGCTCATTAAGTATGATCATGACTTTTCCAATTTCCCAAAAGCATTTCCACTAAATTTTGCTGCATAAACTATACTCAAATCGACAGTTCTATAAGACACAATTATACCATTATTATAAATCTCAAGCACAAATAATAAATGCAAAAACCTACATTTACGAAATCTATGTATCAATAAATGACCGTATCCGACATCGAACACTGCATTCTGCATATCAATATCAAAATATGTTGTATGCACATCTCAGATACTGCATGCAAAACGGCAATAAAATGCAAACATGTTTCTAAATTCAAACAATATTTCCCCATAACTATGTATACACAACTAACAATCCCTTTTGATTTATCTTTTCAAAGGCACATTTTTTTAAAATCGCAAAGTATGTTATCTTGTTCAACACATAACATGCTTAGTGCCAGACATGCTTCTGGCATCACAATTCTCATGCTTTCTTTTGCAAAAACAAAAACAAAATTATTTCCATAAGAGCTTCTCCATGTTACTCTATAAATCTGTCAAAAAGAAAGATACATCAATCTGTTCTGCTAACTGCATTGGTCTCTGATCAGAACCATCCTATAAAAGACAGAAACAAATTTAATAACTATGTCTGCAAGCTGTCCGCCCAACAATCCTGTTTAAAGGAAGACAACATTCAAATTAATGCACAGTAATACATATACATAGCTTTTAAAAATGTTCAATACAAAATAACTGTTCCTTTTTTCTCATTGTTAATCAATTAATTCAATCTTTCCTGATTCTAATCGCGTTCTCATATTATATCACAGTCAGCAACTAATAAGTGTTCTCTTTGACTCAAATTGAGCTCTCTTTGTTTTCTTTATCGTGTCCAGTCCTTTGCATCAGGCTATCGGTATCATTCAACTGGGTTTAGAGACAAAGATCAGCTATTTTTTTCTTTTCTTGAAGTCCAGTAGCTGAAACGTTAAGCACTGGCTTCTCAGTTCAGCGTCAGCTATCTGGAATTGTACATGTTGTCCGCGAACATGCATATCTGCATCAGAACGCTCTCGCGACTCCATCAATCGCGACTCACACTGAGGCATCCACCGACGTCTTCTACCAGTGTCACGTCCTCCACGTCGAACACGTCCAAAACTGACGACGAGCTCTTGCTCGCCATCTAGCTGTCATGGCACGACGTAGAACATTTGTTTGTCGCCTAGAAGCTCTAGCCATACGTTGGCCGCCTTTTTGCCATCTAAAAGCGCCGGCCCGACGTCGACCACCTTGTCACCTTCCCACCTGACATCAGAAGGCACCGCCTCAAAAAGCACGACCCTCTCCTGAACTGCAGGCCGAACATGCCTGCGATCACCGGGATCACAAGCTGAACCTGCCATTTAGTCAGAGCATCTGCCCAGTCACCAGCTGGCTCGTTTCCTGGTAGCGAAGCCTCCTCCTTCACAGGAATAGCATCTCCAGGAATGTCTTCTTCTCCACAAACTGGCAGAGGCCAGGCCAGTCTTGCCAATATTGCCTCAAATCACCCAACTCTAGATTCACTTCACTTGACACAACACCAGCAAGGCACTCGGCCTCTCTAGCTACCTTTAATTTGATCTGAAGCTTTAACTTGATCTTAAGCTAATTCTAGCATAGCTTGTGCAATACGACTGGCAGAAACCTTACCAGAAGGACAACAATCTCCTTGATCAAAGTCAAAGTGTCTTATCAATAACCGAAGGATTTCAGCTTTCCTAGCAGTAGGGGGAAAACATGAGGTACAGTAGAACAATATATATGTAATCAAAACAGAGATATAAACTTTCACAAAATTTGCACATTTTCGTATAGATAACACCTTTTTAAAGAAAATGCATGCATAACTGTGGTTTAATTTAATGCAAAGTACATATTATGAAGACCTGAATATAAACACGGCCCAAGTCCAGTTTTTTGCCAAATTGAGTCAAACATGGGAAATTGTTGCTTATACATGGGTCCATCTTGTGTATAAAGGATTAACCTTAATTCCTTCCGGAAGTGCCTAAAATGAGTGAGTGAAATCTAGTATAAATGTAAGAAAAGCCCAAGTCCAGGACTTGGGCTTTTCTTACATACATATTATAGCGCCCTCTCGCATCACTCCTTGCCTAAGCGTACTCCCATACTGTAGTACATAGTTTGCCTAGTGCGGTGGTACATGCAAGAATAAAAGGATAATGTTGACTCTCATGTATTGTGTGTGTATGTGAGTGTGTGTGTGTGTGTGTGTGCGTGTGTGTGTGTGTGTGTGTGTGTGTGTGTGTGTGTGTGTGTGTGTGTGTGCATATGCTGCGTGTGTGAAGTTTTTTTCATGATTGGCATAACGCATACATACACACGTGCGTGTGTGTGCGTGTGTGTTTGTTTGTGTTTGTATGTGTGTCTGTTCGTGTGTGTGTGTGTGTGTGTGTGTGTGCGTATGTGTATGTGTTTGTGTGCGTGTGTGTGTGTGTGTGTGTGTGACTTTCGGATGCAAGTGGTCAGGGTGCAGTAGGATGGCACAGCGTGTTATAATGAGGCTAAACGAAGTTTTCTATTCAAGTCTACCGATAGAGGGCGCATGAGTTTCCAACTCGCTCGGTAGATGCGATCAACAAAGCGATTTGACAGCATCGTTTGTCGCCCTCTCTATTTGGCTACATGTTTACTCAATATGGCGATATGTCTCGGTAAGTCAATCTTGACATTATTAGCTTTCGTTTGATACCAATTTTGCCATATTTTGTTTAATTTTTGACATGTTTTTTGTCATCAATAAAAAGTGATTTTTTTTTCGTCCTTACGATAGAGGTTTTGGACATAGTCTTCTTCTTTGCTAGTTCCTGACTGGATGAAACAATGTTTCAGCTAGATTTTGCAAGATATGAGTCGTTGATTATCTGGTTGACCGTATAATGTGAAAAATGGTGGGATACATGTGTGATTTCGGTGAATAAAAGGCAACTGAAATCGGCTAAAATCTCACTAACTAGCGATGTTTTACCGGAAGTTGTGAGGAACTTGACTCGAAACCGCGGGAAATAACCATGGTTACCGTGGTAAAGCCGGGAATTCTTCCGTAGCCCGAGAGGTCGCCAGCGATGGTTGTTTTCTTGCTCAGTCCCATATGCTCAAATTCGTGTGGGAGTGGAAGCGGAATGCATTGTAATTTGTATTTGTAGTTCTATTTGCAATTACTAATCATCAACGACTGTTCAGCATTTAGATGAGGCATTCCTCGATTCTTGTTGGAACAGATAAAATCGTGAGTTTATTTTCATTTTTAATATTTATTTATTCTATTTTTAGTTAGTAGAATAGTATTTTAGTAATAGTATAGTAACCTTTTTTTCCTTTCTTATCTAAACAGGGATTCCTTGGATTGGAACCTGGCCTGATGGCCATCTGTCATCTGTTTCAACTTTCATCTTCCGAAGAGTTTATCTTTGCCTTTGGGGATTCTACTGTACGTGATTTGGAGGACAGACAATGTTATTCAGAATTTGAACCAGAACTTGTCTTCTGAAGTCAATGTGAATTTTTTCCTGGCGCTACGGTACACACCTTTTTTTTTATGAATGTTAAATGATGGACAGAGAATGAGAGATGGTGGACAATACTTATAATAACTAGTAACTGACTGTGTCTGTATTGCACATTACTAGGAACAAATAATTTGGAATTTGGGAAAGAGACCAGCTTCATTTTCGCGAACTCTTCAATATGCAGTTTTTCTTCGGACTAGTATTATTATTCGCTGGATGGGATTCATTCAACAGCCAAAGGAAATTGTTTTCTTGCATACAATTTGGAACTCTTCCTGATAAAACGTACTTCACATAATATTTTATCTGCACCGGCGGTAACAAGAAAAGTGCCAAAGAAACTGTACCAAAAAAACTGTTTACAACGGAAAAAAATAAACTTATTGGTAAAGGATAGAAAGAATGACTTGCATACATATATCAGAAAGGGAATACGCAGCGCATCAAGGCCAAGGGCAAAGAAGTCTGCAGAGGTACATGTATGTACACATGTACATCGCTTTGGTTTGACATTCCCTAAGTGGCTAGCTGATCCTAAGGAACAAATCGCCATGTGCCTGACCTGCACCCATCAAGCACCTGATGCTGCCAACCTCCTGCATCATCCACCACGACATCCAACTCTTGCCAGCGATCGTCCAGCACAACTCCAACTTGCAAATAACCATCCACCTGATGCACCTAACCATTGCCCATCACAGGTTTATGGCAATCACTAGTTGCCCAAGCAGGTACATTTTGTTTCTAATTCTCATGATTATGTTGTAATAGTCTTGGGGTCACAGAAATCTTGATTGATGTCCACAGTGAACAAAAATAATGATCCAATATTTTCTTGCAGCCATGCCTCTTCTCAAATTTGTTTTCAGTACATGAAACATGATTTTATTGCATTTTAATTTGAAATATCTTTGATATTTATCATTTATCTATTCTAATTAGAAGGTATGCATAAACATTGTTATACAAATATGTGGTTAAACTGCAAAAGAAGACAATCTTGACAATATTTTTTAAATTTATTTTTCATACTATCAGGTCCCAAGAGTGAAGTTTGTACACCTTGACCATCATTCAACATGGCCACCTGATACAGCCAACCTGCACCCTCCAAAGTCACCTGATGCTGCCAACCTGCATCATCCACAACATCGAACTCGTGCCAGTAATCGTCCACTGCTAGAGTACCCACGTTTACCAATATCCATCCACCACAGGCACCCTATGCACCCAACCATTGCACACCACAACCACACCACACCAGGGCAATATCTGACACTTTACAGGTGCACGTTTAATATTATCAAGAACGGATACCCAGGAATTACAGAAACAGACTGATTGTAGATTAATACAAAAAACTTTCATCGGTTACAGAGATTCAGATGAAAAATTTACAGCTTCAACTAACCTTAAATTAGGGAACGAAAGCTCGTCAGTCACTAATTTAAGGTTAGTTGAAGTTGTAAATTGTTCATACTTGTAGATTGAAATTCCATAAAGAATTGAGAGACTCAATTACACCTGAGAAAGATGCATCAACAAGATATGCCAATCTGTTTCTTAGCCACCTATTTATTGTGCACCAAAGAGGCTGAGGTTGAAACAAATTGAACTTAAATGAATTTAATAATATTTTCTTTGCAGTGTATTTCTATACCAAAATCCATTTTCTGTGCAGGAAACATCTTTTATTTCTAAGTTTTAAATAAATGCATTTTTAACACATTGTTCTGTTTGTAGTTCTGCACAATCTGTAGTTTAGGTAAGTGACAAAAATATTCATCGTTGAATATTCCACTGGAAGGGGATACAAAGCTACAACAAATCAATATTTTATTCACACCCAATGATCAGAATTATGTTTGTCAGGCTCGTCACCAATACTGTTTAAGTAAAGTCTCATGTAAACCCACATTATGAGTAACAGCATTAAAAACAAATGGAAAATTTAGAAAACGTATCAAATATAACTTGTTTTCTTTCAAAGACCCAGTTCCAATCATTTCACTTCTTGATAAATTTGTATAAATGCAATGGTGGATTTTTACTGATGCATGTATACAACTATTCCTTTAAAACGCGTGGGGAATTACATATTCAGACACAAGAACATTTTTATAGATGTCATAGGAAAAAACCTAGTTCATGGCCAAACTTCTTGACGAGCTAGGAGATGTTTTCCTCACACGTAAATCTATATGAAAAAGGTGTGTTCTTTTTTTGTTGAAGTTCTGACTAGTAGAACAATGGCACAACTCTGTAGCTCAATTTAGAGTTCAATCTATGAAAATGAAGATGATCATTCACAACCTTTGATTTCTTTTTGTGAATACTGGTAATAGGATTTATTGTTATTTTGAAGTGATCACTATGACTGATGAGTGATGAATCATTGATGGTGGGGAGGACGATGGATGATGACATGATGATTGTGACGATGACGTCGATGATGATGTCGATGATCGTGAGGATAATGACGTGATTATCGTTACGATGACGCGGTGGTGATGATGATAATGATGATGACATGATGATTGTGACGATGATGTTGGTAATCATGACGATGGCGTCGATCGTGACGATGATGCTGTCGATGATGACGTGATTATCGTTACGATGACGGTGGTGATGATGATGATGATGTTGATGGTGATAATGATGGTGATGTTGATGATGCACGATGATGATGCATGCTGATACTTGATAATGATGAAGATGTTGACAATGTTGATCGTGATGATGACGATGCCAGTAACGATGTTGATGATAATGATAATGATGTTGTTGATGATGGTTATGACAATTAACTGTATGGCAAAAATAAAATTAGAGATTATAGTTCCAAGTAACCAATTTCACTGACATACAACAGAGTCATTTGAACCCCGGTTCAAAAATATATGATATAAATTATATAAAACAAATAATGAGCTTTAACAATTGAAATTTACACCAAATGATTATGAATATCTACCCCTCTGATCCTGAAGAAAAAAAAATGGAAAGAACAATCTTCTGGAATGGTTTTGTAAGAAAGTTCACTATTACAAAACTAAGTCTTATGTATTTCTTTGAAACAAGATGTTACGTAATAGGGTGGCAAATTACATTACATAGCCACAACATATAGTTCATAATTTAGCACATGTCTTACTCTTTCAAATGATACCTCACTTACAACCATATAGCACCTTCTAATGATTTTGTACATTTTTTTAGGTAACTGAAATATAAATTCCACTCTGTAACTGAATTAACATATGCTCAGCAGTATGTAGTAGGCCTACTATACCTAGAAATTATGAGTATAAGTATAATACATATTATTAATTGCTCACATGCGTGAGAAGCCTTTGTAATGCATTGAACGTTACTATTGCAATCCCAGTGAAGACATTATTTGTATTTTCACTTTTTTCTTGTTCAAGTCATGTTCGATGATAACAACATACACAATAATACGTATGTGGGGCAATATAAAGCCGTTTATTCCGGGGGTTACGCACCCGAAAGTAAAATCAGGTGCGTGTTCGTTCATGGCCAACTGCATGCAGAGCACGCTGTACGTGATAATCGCGCAGTACATAGAGAATCGACGCAGAGCAAGAGATGGCGTGGTATCCCCCGGTTCGAAATGATCGCAAATCGACCATGTCAATTATTTGCCGAAGTCTCGTATGCATCGCCTAGTATTTTGCTAGTTCCTGACCGGATGAAAAAACAACCTTTACAGAAAGTATGATATTCTGCTAGAGCAATATCTATAAACAGTAGTAAGTAATTAATATTTTGGATACACGGAGAATGAAAAGTGTTTTTTAACGAAAGAAATTACTTTTCAAACTTATTTTTTTCACAAGTTTTTATTCCTATTTTTACACATTTTAAAACATCAATTTTTACGAGTTGAATACCATATTACAATCTTTATAGTTTAAGCTTACAATTTGTGGCAAATTCATGGTCGGAAAATTAATTCTGAGCACACAGGGAGAAGGGGAACTGGGCCATGTCGTAGCTCATTATAGGCATTATATGCAATATTTTATGCATACGACTTGCATTGATGCAAGCGATTCACAACGCGTTGCATGTATACTGGGGTGTCTATAACATTTTTAAAACATGCATAGTACTTTGTTTTGAAAGTTTCTTCATGGTTGGCATAATATGCACACGCATTTATTATGTACGCATACACACACACACACATGCACACGCAATCCCATACAATCACATACTAGGTGATGAGGGACTTGGGTTGGTTGAAGTGGTTGGGGTAGTCTAGTTTTAGACCCTCGGAAGCTGATCTCCGCCACCCCGAAAAGCGCTGCAAAAACGAGAGATCTGTACTACAGCAGTGATCGCTGCCAACCGAGGGTCTGAGTTTTGTGACAATAATATGAATAATAGATGTACGTTATATTGATAAAACTCTCTAGTGTAGAGCCTATCATCTTTGTGAAAAACTTGATAGTATTCTTTCAGACGCATGAGACATACTTGTTTTGTTTGATGTATTATTTGCTACGAGTATTTTGAATAATATTGATATTTTTACATTTAATTGGGAAGATATTACATAGTTATGAATTTCCTGAAACTAATTGAAACAATTTTTGGCGAGCATACGTATAATGATGACATGACGATCTGTAATAATACACAAAGTGACTGATTTGACAGCAATACACCTGCAACCAAGACGACGGCGTTGCTAATCACTCCGTGGGCTCCTCGTGCCATATAAGGAATGGGAATTACCAATCACTGACGAGCGGCTGCGTCTCGAGATGATGACCGCTTTTCCAATTTTGGAAAATCAGTGCTTAGGTCCTAGCTTAAAGGGGACCACCGGGCAAATAACATCACATTACTACATGTTTTGGTACTGTTTTGTGATATCAAATAGATACCTAACATTTTGCAAAGGGTTGAGTAATTCATAAACAAAGCAATTAATTTCCACCACTTACGGAACCACTACTGTTTCCTGGTTCCTGGTTTGCGAGTGCGCCAATTCTACTCACGCGTACGTTTGTAGGCAATATAATTCCGAGCGATTCGCTTGCTGCACCCGCGGTAGTCTACACAATTCAGACCGCATTAACGCATGCTTTAGAATGGTGATGCGGTTTCCAATTATATTTTTTTTTTCTGCAAACATTTTTGTGAACTTGTTGATGGAATGGAATACTAAAGATGTTACCTTTTTTTATACAAATATTAGTTTTGGGTGGTGGTACCCTTTAAGTACTAGATCCTCGGTTGGCAGCGATCACTGCTGTAGTACAGATCTCTCGTTTTGGCAGCACTTTTCGGGGGGGGGGGGGGGGTGGGGCGGAGATCAGCTTCCAAAGGGTCTAGAACTAGACTAGGGTTAGGGTTGAAATGTGTTATAGTATGCAACCACAGACATGTAAGTCATTGATTAAATGCTGAAAATAACTACTCTCACGTATTACTATAGGTTTTCCCATCCATTTTCAAACTATCGTCAATCAAATTCAAACATTGCTAACTTCAATTTCGTCCCGAGAAGTCAGGAAACTGCAATTGCTACATTCGATTTAGTCATTTTCCATTCGAATTGATCAATGGTCATACAAATTCAAAATTTGCTCATTCGAATTCGTCATTTTGCAATGGAATTCGTCCCGACTGGTCATAAAACGCACAATGTGAAGTTCGAATTCGTCATTGGTCATTTGATTTCAAGACTTAGTCTTTCAAATTCGTCACGTAGTGTGGTTGCCCTGGTACATTCCAATTGTAGCTCGTACAATTCATTTCAAAATGAATAACTTCAATAATAAGTGTTTCTAAAACCATCAACTGATCACAAAACAATTAATTTCGATATTGCAATTCAAAAAACGATAATTGTCCAAAAGTCTGATTTATTGATTGATTCATATACAATAAATTTGTCTTGTGAGACACATTAACATATCAATTGTTATTCCTATTACAAAAACCGTTCAATATAGACAATATACTAAAATTGTGTGAATTTTTCGGGACACAAAACAAACATAGACATTGAGTTCAAATTTACAAAGGATAATAATGAAATGATGATGAAACAAAGTATCCAATACAGCTTTCCATGTTGTTAGACGAATTTGAATAGAAAATAACGAAATTGAATGCACAATGACGAAATTGATCATCACATTGTACATTGGCAAAAGCAATCGGACGAAATTGAATACGTATTGACTAAAATGATCAGTACAATGACGAATTTGATTGCGAAAGAACGAAATTGGGTGCGTACATGACGAAATCGAACATTACATATGACCGGCGAAAGATTTTCTGGACGAAATTGAAGTTAACAATTAATGAAATTGAATGACGATTGTTTGAAAATGGATGGGAAAACCTATAGTATAGTCAACTATGTATATGATTCAAAGAACGACCCAAGTCCATATGATAAAAAAAACAGCCCAAGTCCATCAAACAAAATGACCCCCACAAGTAACGTGAATGTTAATTATAATAATAAATGTACATTTAAACTTGTATTTAGTGTGTTGCCTTACCATAATGGTAAAATATAATGTTATTGAAGAAATATGCATTTTTTTCTTGTTTTCTCGAAATGACCTGTCATGGACTTGGGCTGTTTGTATATTCATTATAAATAGGAAGTAAAAATGTCATTGGCAGTTTAAAAGATCAATGAGATATGGTATTGCAATTTTTCTGAATCTATTTGTTTTACATTGATTGAACTTTGGTAGGCTATATACATTAGATAATTATTTACATTTTTTTGTTTGGGTAGCCACTCTTTTCAATGTGGGTTATTAGAAAGTGATTTTAATAGCAAATTCGATATAAAGCTTTTCTCTTCTAGTTTCAAGACGTTCGAGCTTCAATTCAATAATTGCTTTTCATAACTTATATAACCTTTCCCTAAAATTATTCTACAAACCCTTCTTTGAACTCTTTCTAGACTCTGCACCTGCTTGATAGTCAGTCCACCATTGAAAACTGGTACATACTATTCTAATATAGGACGAATATATCCAATATAAATTGTAATAAGATCAGCAATAAGTCATTTTTTTAACCATTCTAAACATATATAATTGTTTGCTGCACTTTTTTATTATCTCATTAACATGGTCATCCCACTTTAAGTTAGATTGAATTTACATCCCAAGAATTGTAACTGTTTGAACGTTTGGGAGAGGCGATTAACCGATTAAAGTGTCAGATTGAGGAAGATTTTCATAAAAGTAACTGTCATTGTTATACATTTAAGTCGGTTTTTTTTTCATGTGGTTATTATGAAGGAATGACGTCATGGAACAATGAAGATGATTGCCACACAACAATGTCATCATTCATGGGTTATCATAATTATATTGATAATCATCGCGCACTCTCCCTCCCTGTTCTATTCAACGTTTTCTTCATTTATGATAATATTATATTTTCGGAAATAATATCGCTAGTGATATTCGTTTGTCTCGCAATGTATGGTCAACAAGGGATCAAAAAGATCACGACGTTTCGTGCGCCGCTGCAACACTTCGTCAGGTGTGATATAATATAATGTAAGCAAGCGATTTTATACTCTACGGCGGCTCCAAAACACACTATCCCGCCTGAGCGAGTATGTTCCTAATTTGTCAATAACGGACAAGGCCTATTGGCCGACGCACACGGGTGCTCAACCAATCGCTTACATTATATTATATCACACCTGACGAAGTGTTGCAGCGGCGCACGAAACGTCGTGATCTTTTTGATCGCTTGTTGACCATACATTGAGAGACAAACGAATATCACTAGCGATATTATTTCCGATACTATATCCGCAATGAGTAATATATTTAGTAATATTATATTTGTTTGTGTAATATTTTAATTATATTTTAAAGAATCACGACTAACAACGTCAGTAATCTCTTGAGATGTCTCTTGACAATATTTAAAATTAGGTATATGTTTTTTTTTCATTTACCCCTTGCCTATGTCACATAACATTTCCCATAGGTAAATACATGCTTTATATTATATGGTAACGTGGTGGGAGGGGTAAAGATGTAAATACCTCACTAGAACCAATACATGTACATTCAAGAGACACCAACATTTCTGTATTATCAAAATTAAATGTGAAAGTTTTACGGATTCAGATTGATTTAAATAACGCTGTTTCTCACTTTAGATAGAGGAACTCATCGTTGATAACTGTAACCTGGGTCATGTTGCATCTGAACAGTTTGGGAGAGCCGTCTCTACCATGCCAAACCTTCGATCGCTTACCATGCGACCGTTGAGGCTTGAGGATGCTTGCTTCACTACAATGTCAACATTGTCGCCATCATCAAAGGTAAATTATCCCCTTTCGAACGATCTCTCCCCATTTCACACGTTTTAAAAGTATACCTGCATGATTGTGTTATCTTGTATGATATCGAAGAGATTTGAATACAACAACGAAATATCACAAATTAAAAAGATTGTTCCACTATACTGTAGTTGGCAAATGTAATTCAGGTTCCCACACTTTAACCTCTCCTCTCACTCTTCCCCTCTTTCTCTATCTCTCCCTCTCTTTTGTTCTCCTATCTGAAAGTTTGTTATTAAGTCAAACACTTATTCATATATTGAATAGATCAACAAATTAATTTTTTTCGTAGGAATGGCGTCAAGCAATAATGAAGATGACTACCACACGATAATGTCATCTTGACGGGTTATATGTGAAATCATCGCAATCCCTCACACCTTGTTTTATTACACTTATTTCTGGAGTAATAGTTTAAATATTTTAGTATCTGTACTATCTAAAAGAAATTTCAAAAAGAGAATATGTATGTAATTTATGTTATTCAAAACAACATGATTAACTGTGTAATTCATCATCAGCGACATTCGGAATGCACTAAATGATGACTGCTCTCTCGTCTACATCATTTCATATTTCCCATAGTTAATTAATGTTATATAGAAGGGTAACATATTGGGAGGGTTAAGATGTATATGCCTCACTACATTAACAAAAAAAAACATGTACATTTTGAGAAAAACTAAATGGGCAATATTGTAAGAAACACCCACATTTATGTATCATCAAAATAAAGTCTGAACAGTTTCACGGCTTCAAATGTATCACTTTTAATATCGACAATAACACTTTGCTCCCTCGCTAGATAGAGAACCTGAGCATTGGGAGATATGACCTGGGTCCTGTTGCATCTACACAGTTTGGGAGAGCCGTCTCTACCATGCCAAACATTCGATCACTTTTCATGTATGGGTTGAAGTTTGATGATGCCTGCTTCACTACTAGAATGTCAACGTTTGCGACACCATCAAAGGTAATAAATATCACATTATTTCGACTTCTCTCTCCCCTTCTCATTTACTTATGTGGTCATTGTATGGATGAGCTTGAATATTGTAGAAGATATTTGAATACAACGATAGAAATTACTAATGGAGATACTTGTTACACTCAAAAAACAGAAGTGCTGTTTTTAGCACTTGGAGGGCTACATTCAGCACCTTTTCGGTGCTCGCATAGGGACAGCACAGCCTGTGCTGGTTTGGCACTAGTACAAGTGCTAGTTTAGCACCACTTGAGGTGTTACCGAATTTGCACTTTTGGTGCTGAGAAATCCACATTGTGTGTGATGAATAAAACCCATAGTGCTAAAAGAAAATACGGGGGGAGGGGTGGCTTCCGTTAACTCGGAACTTAATTTAGCTCATATGTATTTCGTGGTAAAAGAAGCAGGATAAAGATGTCCGATAGTAGGATTCGAACCTTGGATCCCACGCGTCCAAGTCAGACGCGATACCGACTGAGCTAACTCGGATCACGGGAAGCCGAATGCACTCTAACGAAAGTATCATACAGTTTCTATTGTTACGAATTTAGCACGTTGCACGGTGCTGTTCTCACAGCACCAGTTTTCAGCACCGATCTTTTAGCACCTCGCAGACTTTTATTCACTTCTTACACTTGTAGTGCTAAATTAGCTCCTCCAGGTGCACGATCGCGAGCAGCACTCGTTTTTTAGCACCTTCATTTTTAGAGTGTACACTATACTGTAATCGTCGAATGTAGTTCAGATGCCCACATTACTATACTAACCCCCTCCGTCCTCTCTCACTACCATCTCCCCCTCTCTCCCCTCTACCTATATCTTTTCTCACTTTCTCCACCCCCCCCCCCCCCCCCCCCCCACCTCTGCCTCCCTCCTCCCCTCACTCTCTCTCACTATCACCATCTCGCTAGCTACCTCCCTTTCTTTTTCCTTATAAATATCATCTATCCTGTATTTGGATATTAATTCAACCTGTATGGATTAACCGAGGTATTTTTTCGAAAGAATGTCGTCATGCAATCATGAAGATAACTGCCACACAAGAATTGTATCCTTAAAGCCAAATCACAGTTTTGGGAAAGTTACCGAAAATATCTTTATTGCCCAAACTATTTATCAATATTATTGAATAAGTATTAAAAAAAGGGGGCTTGTGTGGTTAAATCCGACCCTAAGCATCGTTAAAATGCAGAAATATCGGAAGAAATCCAATGGCCGCCCGTGAAATTGTTAAATCAACTGCCCGTTCGCAGCTGTCCGCGTCGCTATGGCTGGGCTGGAGATAGTTTGACGAGCCCGCATACCGGATACCACATTACGCGTTGGCAATATTGGTCAATGCAATGACAGTTATATAATTGTGAAAATATATCAATTGGTAGGCGATATCCTAGCCAAATTTGTATAATCCCATACTAGTAAAATTATATTCTTTTACATGGCTGGGAATAAGAGCGTACATTTCGTTTTGTGTGTGTGGGGAGTTTCCCACTACTGTCAGTTAGCGCCAACCCTCCCACCCTGTTCTATTCCACTTATTTCTTCAGTAATGTTACCAATACCAATACATTATCATGTTTTATATTTCAACGACATTTAAATAAAACATTCTTAAATGTCAGAAGCATGATTAACTCAAAGTCAAACAGAGAGATTAGAGAGAATACAAAAGAGAGCGTTGCGGATAATTTTTCGTAGTGATTATAATGACTATACAAATGCACTTGAACAATCCAAACTTCAAACACTAGATAAAAGGCGCCAAGATTTATGTGTTACTTTCTTTCAAAAAACATGATCACTCACCGACCAATTGCAACAATTTCTCCCACAAAAACAATGTACTAGAACACTTAGAAACTCAAAGCAAATTCCGGATTTTAAATGTAAAACAAATCGAATGCAAAATAGTCCTATACCAAATTTGATTCGCCTGTATAATAAAAGCTGATTCGCTCGTGTTTGTATTCAGTGTAATAATTTGTTATTTTAATGTTCTGATTTGCGTACATTCATTTAATGATCATGTTTATTGTACCATTATATTTAATTATTATTTTATTCCTTGAATTTGTATAATTATTCCAAATACCACTATCAATCGCTCGAGCAATGAATACATGTTATCTTTCTCTCTCACCTATCATTTCTCTTTCCCTTTCTGCTTTTCAATTGTTCATACCACTGCTCTTGCTGCTATCTTTTATTATTTTCCCACTATACCTACAAATGCAACATTGAAATATAAAGAACTATTTTATACTTTGTTCACTTTATATGGTAGTATATAATTGTACTTATACATTTTCTTTTAAGAATTATGTACATTAACTGTTTTTAACTGTTTATGGTATTTATGCAATAGTAACAAGACACGATTTTATTATTCTAAGCTAAATGTTCTGTGATATTTACAATGTATATATTATCAACGTGTGTAACTCATGTGCAATTCAGTTGCGAAACTGCCATTCATGAAGCAATAAATACCATTTATCTATCTCTATCTATCTATCTAACGGCGTCTTTAATCTCCAGAGATACTGGAAGAGATTTACGATAACTGCTCTCTCAAATTTGTTTAAAGAATTTACTTATTCACTCATTCTATAACAGAATTGATTATCATATAAAACATCAAAGGTTTATTTATTCGACATTGGTAAATGACGATGAATGTCACAAATAATATTACGAAAATTTATATTATGACTTTCGTAAGAAATCTTCGACAAATTTCTTTAAATCATGCATTAGATGAAAATTCTATAAAAAATGCAGATGCAATTTGGGTAAATAAAATTCGTTTGTGTTGGATAATCATGCACCAGTAAACAACAAAAAAGAATGCGACATCGAAAATCAGCATGGATGACACGTGAAATGTTTGATTTAATTCGTAAAAGTGATAAAGCTAAAAGGACTGCTAAACGAACAAATAATGACGCTAGTTGGAAATATTGTAGACAATTACGAAATCAAGTATTGCAAATGCTTAAAATTAGCATTTTTCTACACTAGCCTCAAATTGTAGAGAAACTCTACAATTTAACCCTAACCAGGCCGGGTTATTTTGGCTATGCTATAGCCGGGGGGGGGGGGGGGGGGGGGGGGGGGGGTGGATTCCACCCCCCCCTGAGATCTCGGCCGCCGAACGTGCGGCCGCCGCAAAATTTGGCACACAGATAGTTTGCGACATAATCTACAAGATAGCATTGTTATTTTTTTGAAAAAAATAACTTTCTACTTAATTATGCAAATTTATGCAAAAATCCTATTTTTGTCTATAAATCACTAAATATGGCTCAGAATATGCTAATTTTGTGCATGAATATTCTTTATTACCTAATTAAAAGGTTTTAAACATTAAAAATTGCGACAGCCAAAAAATTCCTTATGTATTTCTTTGTTTTTTGAATTTCTTATGTATTTCTTTGTTTTTTTACTTTTGTTTTTTATTGTTTTTTTTTATGGAATAAATTATTAACCATTATTCAACAATTTTTAGCCCAAAATTAAATGATTGCAGTGATTAGATTGAAAAATGATGAAGGTTTTGTCTATTCTAGGAAATACTCAATTTCCATAGGATTTGTACACAAATCACAAAATTTAGCGATTTTCGGGCCGACGCTCACTTACAAAAGGTCACGTGACTTTAGAACGGTATACCCGGTCATCGCAAATTTGGTCTCAAAAGTTGCGCAAGACGAAAACGAAAAAACTCCTGAAGTTGCGCGGCAAAACCTGCACGCGTTGCGGAATTATCGCGCGAAAAGTCGAGGGGGGGGGGTGGATTCCACCCCCCCCCCCCCGGCCTGGTTAGGGTTAAAGATAATCCCTTACAATTTGTGTAAGTATTTACCACATTTAGCTTTAGTCAAGTGTCTGTTGAAGAAGTTAAAAGGTGTCTTGATGAAACAACCCGCAGTTAAGGATGCTGGTCTTGATGCCATTCCATCTTGTATTTTGAAGGACTCGTCTCCATTGATAATAGATTCTCTCACGCATTTGATAAATCTATCTTTGAGTGAAGGTGTAATACCGAGTGAATGTAAACGCGCTCGAATAACACCCCTTTTAAAGGGCATCAAGCGTGGGGATGCTACATAGCGGGTCGCCATTTTGAACTGGGTTAGTTTGCGCGCACCGCATGACACTGAGCTAACGTGCATTACGCACCGTGCGCAACGCGTATGCAAGATGGCGCCGCGCATCTCATTTGACGAATCTGAACTACCTTTAAAGGAGGTGATGCGAGTAATCCTATGAATTATAGGGCTGGCCCATATCCGTACTACCTGTACTTTCGAATATTATAGAAAAAGATGTTTTTAAACAAGTCTATAGATATTTAAATGAAAATGACTTGTTAATTAAAAATCAATATGGCTTTTGTCCAAAATTTTCATCCGAATTGGAATTATTGAATTTGACGGAAAACATAAGTAAGTCTGTAGATGGTAGGCAAGTAGTTGGTTTGGTGACTTTAGATCTTGAAAAGGCATTCAATATGGTGCCCCATGATATAGTAATTGAAAAATTAAAGTGTTGTGGGTTCCGGGATTAAGCGATACGATGGTTTAAAGATTATTTTAATCTTAGAAAAACTGTTATCAATGGAAACGAGTCAAAAGAAAAGGAGGTACATTGTGGTGTCCCTCAGGGAAGTATTCTGGGGCCACTTATGTTTATTATATACATGAATGATTTACCATTGTATTAAAGCATTGTAAAGTATCTTCATGCGCCGATGACACGTGTATATATTTTGCATCCAATGATCCTGCAGAACTAGAAAATATGATTATTTGTGATTTATCCTCTATTTATAATTGGCTGTTGCATAACAAACTCATGTTAAATGTCAACAAATGTTAAGGCTTCAGACCCTTCAAAGTAGAGCCCTAAGAATATTACTTAAAGTAGATTATCGCTTTAGTAGACCGAGGTTATTCCAAATGTTACAAGTTGAATGTTTATGCGCTAAAGTAAAGAAAGACCTTGTTACTAAATATATTACTCATTGCGGATATAGTATCGGAAATAATATCGCTAGTGATATTCGTTTGTCTCGCAATGTATGGTCAACAAGGGATCAAAAAGATCAACAACGTTCATTATGTGTAAAAATTGCGCTCACATTGTGTATCTCAGCAATTTCACAGTGTGTTCGCATTGTGAATTGGCTTTCACACTGTAAAAACGTTCGAACTTAACATTGTGGTCCACACTGTGAGTTCACACTGTGTTCACACTGTTGATGAGTGTGGTTTTTCTGGCAGGGATAGTATGACTATATTAGTAAGTATAATATTTGACGGATATTTGAAGAATAGTTTATATACATTATAATTGAACAAAAAAGAACACCAGAAAGTGACATTCATTTTGTTTAGAAAAAAAAGAAAAATGAATGCGTCCCTCGATAGTTGAGTGTCCCACAATTAGTACGATCACGCTCACCTGGCATTTCTGATTTTTCTTTTGTATTATTATTTCAAATGGTCTAAAGAACATAAACAGTGAAAACCAATGTTTAATTATGAAATAATATCAGATTTATGGGCAAAATTGTGAATTGTATGACCTTATTTCCATAAATGACCATGAATATGTAAATAAGCGCATTAAAACATATGAAAGTACCATAGTGTTCCCGTCCTACTGATTTGCTGGTGGAACATGGCAACCTCCTCGTGGTCCACCGTGTTTGGAAACATTCCTTACTAATGCCATCAACCAGACATGCGCAACCAAGTGTATCATCGATGACTTCTCCAAGTCAATTAACCTACAAATGACCCTTCTCAGGGCAAAACGTCCCGTAATGGCCCTTATCAAGGCCAACCATCTCGCATAATAGGGACACCTCTCCGCATATATTAAATTAATGCGGATGTTATGTCACGTGCAAAAAAGTGACTATCTGGGTAGATCAGCTAAGGATCTTGACATCGACGTTATCCTTCTACAAGAAACCCATATCCGTGCTAAGACGTGTGCATCTAAGCTTCGCGTCTACCATTTCTACGGCTTCAAGCTCATTTCGGCTGTGCATCACGCCAAGTATGGAGTTGCTACCTACCTACCTAAGACATGACCTGACATAGTTTGTGTCCTTAAGGAATCCTCCAATAATGACATCTTCACGGCTACCGTGAAAGTTGGAGATATAACAATCACAAACATATACAAACCACCAGAACGAACTGGCCCCCTCCTACACTACAGACCCATGCCCACCCTGATGTCCATGCTGGAGATTTCAACAGTCACCACTCATCCTGCATGGGGCTATGCCAAAGATGACGAGAACTTTCCACTCAATCAGATGGAAAAGGGATTACAATCCGGATCTCTGCTTTTTGTCCAAAACCAACAATGGCCGTCCACTACATGCATCTCGCAAGATACTTCCTCTCTTCTCTCATAGTCAACATTGTCCAACTCTGATTCATATTGGTGTAGAGATCCCTCATATAAAATCAATGCCCCAACCACGATGGAATTTTAGGAAAGCTGACTTGAAAGCCTTTACATATGACGTTGAGGAGCAAATCTCAAATCTTGAACCAGTCCCCAAAAGCTACACATCCTTCTGCAATATACTCAAGGACACTGCCAAGAAACACATCCCTCGTGGCTTTTGTAAAGTCTACACCAGAAGAGCTCCTCAAGCAGTATAAATCCACTGGTGATCCAGATATTGCAACATAACTCTTGGATTCCTTGACACTGCTAGACAAAAGCGCTGGCAAGAGACTGTAGAATATCTCAACTTTACACACTCGAGAAGGCCTGGAACCTTCTTCGACATCTTGGAGCAGCAACCCGGGTTGAACATCAACCTCCTAAAGTAACATCAAATGATTTTGCTTCACGCCTGCTCCTCAATTCCAAGGTACCTTCTACAAAGACATCACGTAAATAAGTCAAGCAGAACCTCTCCAAGTCCTACTCAACATCAGCAAAGACTTCCTCACTTGCAAGACCTTTTCACGAGAGAAGATGTCGACATTTGCCTTTATTCCACAAATTCAGGGAAAGCAGCTGGAATTGATGGAATCTACCCATAATTCCTGAAGAACCTTGGATCAAAGGGTCGCGACTGGTTGGCCTCATTCTTCACCTACATCCACTCTTCCGGAGTTATCCCGAAGGCTTGGAGAGAGGCTAAAGTGATTGCGATCCTTAAACCAGGGAAACTTGCGAATGACCCTGCAAGCTACCGCC
The DNA here is from genome assembly GCA_037951105.1 of Echinarachnius parma. Lineage (NCBI taxonomy): Eukaryota > Metazoa > Echinodermata > Echinoidea > Clypeasteroida > Echinarachniidae > Echinarachnius > Echinarachnius parma. The sequence goes on from JBAMJV010011170.1 coordinate 47,603, forward strand.
CCATCTCTCTTCTGTGCACATCCTACACATTGTTAGAGCGTCTCATTCTGGACAGGCTTAGCCCATTGGTAGAACATGTGCTACCAAAGGAGCAAGCAGGCTTCAGACCAAAAAGGAGCTGTTCCGACCAAGCCCTAGCCTTTACTACTTTCATCGAGGCAGGATATCAGCGCGCTCTTAAAATAGGTGTGGCACTAATTGACCTCTCATCAGTCTACGACACTGTATGGAGACATGTCGTGCTGCTCAAAGCCTCTTGTATCTTCAAGTGTCAGACAACCATGCGCATCCTCGCTTCCCTACTCAGCAACAGAAGATTCAGAGTTCCACTTGGAGGACAACAATTCTCGGCTAGAACCCTCAACGGCGGCCTCCCTCAAGGATCTGTCTTCGGCCTGATGCTCTTCAACATTTATGTAAGCGACATGCCGGAGACCACTTCCAGGAAATTTGCCTATGCAGATGATCTTGCATTAGCTACCCAATCCACCGATTTCAATTTACTTAGCACAGCCCTCACCGAAGACATGAAGAAGACGGAGGACTACTTCACCTACTGGCGCCTTCATCCCAATCCTTATAAGACTACAACCACTGCCTTCCACCTCAGTAACCGACAAGCAAAAACAGAACTGAGGGTCACCTTCTGTGGCAAAACAGTCAAGCATGAAGAGTTTCCCAAATACCTTGGAGTTACCCTGAACCGCAGCCTCACCTACCGTGAATATCTGAAGAGGGTTTCTAGAAAAATGAAGTCCAGAGTCAACATTATCCGGAAGCTAGTGGGAAACAGCTGGGGTTCTTTATTATCATGATAACATAATAACCATTACACAGTTAATAAAACATGATAATAACGAATGATATAGACACATTTGCCTTAATTTCGGGTCGTTTTCGACATTTTTTTGGGGGGTGCCGAACGTAGCTACGCCACTGTTCGTATTAACAATAGAGGCATGGGACAGATCTTGTTTTACGAATTTCTCTTTCGTTAAAAAGACATTTATGATTAGTGTTCAGATGTTAGACTATCCACTGGATAGTCGTAACCATATCCAAAGTCAGTGCAATGTTATCACTTTAAATTTGTGCTCATTACTCGGCCATTTAACGTCCATTTAACTTGAAATGTTCATACATTTCCTAGTGGACATGTCAACAAAGTTACTGGATCCCTTCAAAGAAAAGTGAAACTGGCGAACTGCTAAATACCCATTATGATTCATATTATGATTATGATTCCTATTTCTTCATGTTATTTTGTTGAACTCCATTGGATTATTATTTCGTAATATCCGTTTGATCTACAGATCACACAGTTGAAGCTGATAGAGCTCACCCTGACACGGCGCAGTCTTGTCATCATCCTGTCACTACCAAACCTCCAATCACTCACATTACACCACATTAAACCTGGCTCAGAAAGAAGTGACCGTGACGTTGACTCGGATGACGCTGATTCAGACGCATGTGACACCCCCACTGGCTCAGACACAAGTGCACTTGATCATGAATCGGTTAGTCCATTAAGTACATTGTGTCACGGGGCTGGTGATTCGTTTTTCTCAAAATGAAAGAAAATTATTGACATCCTCAAACAAAGACAGGGCTTTACAGAGACAGGCTTACATTTGTCGTTAGAATGGTGAAGATTGAGAAGTTCTTTTATTATAAACCCATTTTATAAAATATTTCACGCTAAATAAATTAAATTAATATCATACTTCCCATTTAATAGGCACAAAGCAACACTAATGATCTACACTTTCTGACCCCACATTCAATATCATAGATTGATTTGCTATAATACTGTAGTACTAATTTAAAACAAATAATTATAGTTAAGCCGAATTAATTACAAAGCTAATACAATTATACAACTATTTCCTCGGGCATTTCGTATCTTTCGTTTCAAATTCATTTAAATATTTTCATGGACTAAAATCAGCTATTTAAGTTACGGAGCGGAGCAATGGTTAAGATCCGCCTCCATTATGCTGACATAGTCTAACAGGATGAACATGTACATGCCTGTATTTAAAGTACAGTTTGTCCTTATTTTGAATGTCGAAAAGTTAAAGCTATGCTTGTTAATTCTTGTAATCATGTTCTTGTTAATCGTGTGTGTGGATGCCATTGTTATTCTTCCATTTATATATTCATATATTACGCATGGCCCATAATTTGTCACATTATTTACATCTCTATAGAGGGGAAAAAATCGTCTACCAGCCTTACATTACGAATTAACAATTTAAAAAGCACTATTTAAGAGCGGTAAACATGGTTAACACATTCACTATGTGTGTTTGATTGTTGTTACACGCGTGACAGGAACCACCTGTTGCTAGTTCTCTCTTGGAGCTGAACGTGGATGACGGCATGATGAACGATCTCTGCGGTATGGGCCGCCTGGTGCTGGGGCTGTGCCCCGGTGTGGAGAAATTATCCATCACATTCGGTATTATGCATCGTGGTACTCATGGTATTGAACCGACCACAATATCTAAGACCTGCTCCTGGTTCACCCATCTCCTTGAACTACGAGTGTGTGGTATACCGTGTTCGTCTCTGCGTGACCCTGCATCATTCGGCGAGGCAGTGACGACGTCATGTCCCAGTCTCACCAAGCTGTCATTCGCAAGCCTGGATATCGGTAACCAGGGAGTTTATAGAATCATCCGATCCATGGAGGCTCATACACAAACTTCTCTCAAGAGCATATCGTGAGTGTTAAAAATATCGCCAATTATAGTTAGTTATAAAACCGTTCGTGTACAATGCACTCACAAATACACACACTTAATCACAACCAAGTTTTCACACACGCACGCACACGCACACACACACACACACACACACACACACACACACACACACACACACACACATGCACACACATACGTTTGCACACACTCACGCATTCATTTCCATGGGGATGAGCGCTTATAATATCTCCCAAAACATACATTGACATACTTATACATGCATATCCAATGAGTCAAAACTCATGAGTATTTCGACTATCTTTACAAACAAAAATAATTATACAAGCTATTTTTGTTTACATCAAACACATAATTCGACAACCCCATGCATAAAGCATATACGCCCACGCTCGCTTCACACACCCATGATATTAAATGTGAAACATGAAGAGCAGACACTTACTTTAAAAAAACAATAGTTGTCCATGACATATCACGTATACCCATAGCTTGGGTCAACATAATTTATATTGTTCGTATGCTTGATTATTATTTTTGCTATGTTTTTATTAATGGTGGTTTTGTAATTTGTATGTGCGACTTTAAAGGGATCTAGTAACTTTGTTTAACAGTGCAAAAAGTGATGCGGGGTTAATAAAATGTGTATTGGTGTGATTTGATATGTCCAGAACGTATTGTGTGAAAATATCAAGTTAATTGGATGTTATTTGGCCGAGAAATTAGAACAATGCAAAGTGATATTCACTTTCTCATTGCGCTGACTTTGTATAAGGCTGAAAAGGTCCCGTAGATAATTTCATATCCGAACTCTTCAATCGTGAATATCTTTTGAACGAAATGGAAATTTGAAAAACCGAAACTTGTTCCACGCTTTTATTGAATAAAACAAGGTATGAGAGAACCGCTAGAATTCCAATCTTATTTTGAAGATTTGGACAATGTTACTAAGTCCCTTTAGTTAAATGTATCGTTCTACACGTTCAAATAATGTGTTTTTTGCTTGTCAGATTAATAGTATTTTTACCGGACGCCTCTTTTTTTTCTTCAAGAAATTAATTACTTTCTATTGTATTACAGTTTCACGACTTGCGGTACCACCGATGATTTGAACGCACTGTGTGATGAGTTCAACCGTAAGGGAAGACTGACTGTGAGCATTGAACATGGAGGGGTAAGGAATTGCACCGGATAGGGCAATGGAATGTGGAACTGATCGTAACGCCACACCAAAAACTCAGAGAAATTCTAAACACGTACATGAGTTTACATATTGATATAGACCAGGTTGAGATATTTATATAATGGAATGTATCTTTTACAAATTAAACAAAGTTGCTGTAGTTAACATTTTGTTTCGAGTTCCAGTAAAATAGCAAAGAAAGGCTAGAATTCATTTATGTGTTAATCATATATAAATGCGATCAAACTGAAATGTGAGGAAATGTATTTGCATTGACATTTTATGTCACTCTGAGAAGAGATCTACTTGGACAAAGTAAAAAATCGTCACTAAATATTCATATCTTATTTTGTTCTTTATGATTGATTTTGTTTCAGCCATGGAGTTTTAAGAGCCATATAGATAGGTGAATATTCCAGGAAACCTTCAAGCACAAGCCAGGTCTTCAGTAAAACAAACCTCACAGCTGGATGGTTGGTTGTTTTTTTTAGTTTGTTTACAGAGGCGTTAGATAAGTTTTTGATCTTTTTCGCCTAGGACCAGTTTTTATCGTCACCATCCGAGAAACTCAACCAAGGTTTCGAACACGAGATGATTCACGTGCGAAGAGCAGGTGGTGTAGTCTGAAAACGATGTTGAGTTAAAATGTATTGTATCTACGTCATATCTACGTCACTAAAATATTAAACTGTACTTAATAGGAATAGCGATTTACTAAAATATATTTTAGTGACGTAGATACAATAAATTTCAACTTAAAAATCGTTTTCAGAATACACCCCCAGAGCTCTGTCCACTATAACAGAGTACCTCTTTACAAACCACCTCATAGCTGGAAATTACACCAAGGAGAAGTATGTATCATGGTTTAAAGTGGCGTAGCCTTGTCAGAGTGATTGGGGGCCCGCTAATTATTTGGGACACCCGTTATGTAATTCTTCATTTGTATAAAGAAGTTTTCACTTATGTTTGAGATTGATTGTGTCAAATTATTAGGGGTTCCATGTGTCCCATGCCTCCCCCAGCTACACCACTGATGGTTTGGACAATTGAAGTTCCGTTTGTATAAGTCTAGTGAAAAGCAGACAAATAAATGTTGCTTATGTGTAACAAGCGTCACGAAATAGGATTAACCATCTCAGAACATATGTATTCAGCAAACATGGGAAATGTGTAGCTTCCACATTTTTATGACGTAAACAGATTATTCATGATTTCTCCATTAGTTTATATATGATGGCCCATTGGTTTTAAACCATGTTTTGAAGCACGGTTTACATGTTCTTCCTTTGTGATTTCCAGTCCTAAATAGTCTATAACAACTGTTCACGGTTTTACTAATTTGACAACTGGCCACGAAACCAACTTGAAACCAGTATTTTGCAAATTCGATTTCGATATTTCACTTCGATGTGGGGTTAGAATTACACACTTTACAAACTTATTTTCCCCTAACCGTGAACTATAATGATGGTGATCGATGTTCTCCATACATGCAATATTTATGTTATTTTCTAGAATAATATTGTGTTTTAAATAATGTGAGTGTCGATATTCCGTCTCTTATCATTTTAGTGGTAAACGTCCATGACTGCATATCCTTGACAAATAGGCCGCATTGAAGTTGACAGAATTATGTGATGCAGCAGAAATTAGGTTTTAGTTGATTAGTGTCAATTGATCATTTTTAATAATGTTTTTTGGCCCATTTTTCATTTATAATGTATATTTCTGGTCATTTGTACCTGTCTTTGTATTTACTTAATACATTTACTTAATAATGTGTCTTACCTTATTAGCTAGATGGCTGGGTTGGAAGGTTGGACGGATGAGTGCATGGGTTGATGGTTTAGTAGGTGGTTTGGATCATGGGTGGATGGATGATGGGTGGATGGATGGATGGATCGATTGGTGGGCGGTTTGATGGATGGATTGGTGGGTGGTTTGGTGAATGGGTGGATGGATGATGGGTGGATTGGTAGGCGGTTTGATGGATGGATTGGCGGGTGGTTTGGTGAATGGGTGGATGGATGCAAAGATGATGGAAAGATAGATGCATATGGTGGAAGGATGGATGGATGAGTAGAAGAATAGATGGTTGGGTTGGGGGATGGATGGATGGGTTGATGGGTAGATGGGTGGGTTGATGGGTGGTTTGGTGGAAAGATGGATTGATTGGTGGGTGGTTTGGTGGATGGAAGGATGGATTGGTGGATGTTTTGTTGGATGTATAGATAGATGAGTGGACGAATAGATGGTGGTTCGATGGATGAATGGTTGGTTGGATGGATGGGTGGATGGATAGATGGACGGATGGATAAGTGGATATATTGATTCGATGTATGGATGGATGGTAGATGTACGATGGATAAATAAATTGATTAATTGATGGTTGGGTTGGGTGATGGATGGATGGGTTGATGGGTAGATGGGTGGATTGATGGGTGGTTTGGTGGAAAGATGGATTGATTGGTGGGTGGTTTGGTGGATGGAAGGATGGATTGGTAGATGTTTTGTTGGATATATAGATGGATGAGTGGACGAATAGATGGTGGTTCGATGGATGAATGGTTGGTTGGATGGATAGATGGACGGATGGATAAGTGGATATATTGATTCGATGTATGGATGGATGGTAGATGTACGATGGATAAATATATTGATGCAATAATAATATAAATACATAATATATTTGAGCCTATATATAGTATGGTGTTATTGTGTAACGCCAAGTTAATCAGCTCTCACATTATGAATAATGGCAACAATATTGTTGTATGAGCCTACGATACATATTATTTAGGGTTTGTTTAGTAATTGATGTGTATATACATCGTTTGCATACATGAAAAATGCTGTTAAATTTATCCATTGACTTTATCTTTTCCCCAAAAGTAATATTTGGGACTTAATTCATAACACCAATTTAAAAGTAATATTTGAGACTTAATTCATAACACCAATTTAAATGTAAGATTCTTGAGAATGATGCCTGAGAATACAGATAATCGAAGTCTGATTTTACCCCGATCGTTCGCGTGAAGTATCCTAATTCGGATACTCTTGACTACGATCGGAAAGCGTCTATACACCCTTTCAAATTCGATCTTAGATATCTCCATACTTATGGAGACATTGGAAAAATCAAAACCCATTTCATGATTATGTTAGTACCGTAAGCCAGTCAACGAGGTACAAGAGAAGTGTGAAAGCTCCACGTGATTTTCGTTGAATTGTATAGAGTTGATGGATCACTTTAATAGTAGATAGACGTCTACAATTTCTATTCGTTTCTTTCATATACATGTATGTATTTATTCATCGTCCATTGTAAATGTGAACCTCATGCTTATTCAATGAAAATAATATATGTGTGATAAGTACTGCATTTTAATTTAAGTTATTGTTCCTTGTATAGTCAATGGAAACAATGTGCCTTCAGATGTGTAAGAAAGATGACAACTCGTATGGATAACAAATTTAAACTTGTTTGCAGTATATGACAATTATACAGTATGTGTACCTAGAGGTTTTGGTACATTATATTTGAAATACAATGTAGTAGAAAAGGTGATTTAAAAAGCCGGAATCGTAACTGATATTTGATATAGCATTATTGTAGCATTGCATTGTTCATTGAGTTACCGTTTATACTATAATCATCAAACGCGATTTGCCTTAATGGATTTGTAATAAATATGACAAACCATAATTATGTATGTCTTATTATATAGCGTATATTCGTGTTTTAATTCCTATCATATGAATACATTTGTCTTTGAAAACTTATATAGTATTTTCTATTCGAAGGGTTAATTCTAGAAAACGATTCACGAAGCCGGGGTAGTTCGATCATGGATCGGAGGTATTTGTGGTCTTCTTCTATAATGCAGCAATATATCATCTTACAATAATGTAAATACCACTTAAACTGTTCATAATGACTATGATGACAGAATGTAATTAGTAGCTGTATTAAATGTTATTCAAATCATATAGATATAGATATATACAGCAAGCATTACCAATTGTGTACGAGCAAATTAAAATACGGAACTGCAAAATAATAATTATCTCGTGTTTTAGCTCCAGAAAGAGGAATAGCTAGATAATTATATGCTTTGTAATAATGCTTTTCATTAATTTTCTCTGTAGATATTCAAGAGGTCATGTAGACATTTTCAAATTGTCATATGTGACTAATTCAGCCAGTTAGGTATCAAACAGCGCATGTGTCGGGTGTTTAAAAAACATTCATAACATTTGCAGTGTGACCAAGTGTGTCACGAGCATGACAACCTAATTATAAGGGGTTTCTGGGACGAATACTGCATTAGGGATGTATATAATGCGCAGTCGGTAGACCACTGGTCTAGCAATCTGGGGGTTCCGGGTTCGAATCCCGGAGAAATCCTTATTTATTTGTTCTGTTTAATTTAATTAAAAAATAAATCATGGTATATGTACCGAGACCGAAATATACTTTACAATGACAAACAATTTGTTTGTACGGGTGTTTGAATTGTAATATTAGCGGTGATACGTATAGTGTAAATAATATGTAGCCACGTAAACAGGCCTGAAACAATTTGTTTTAAGTTAAATCAATGTTTCGACATTTTGTATTATATCTATTCACTATTATACATATCTGTAAACATTTACTTATTTTGTTGTTTTTTGTTGTTTTTCTTCCAACATAATTAGGGCTAGGTGTCCCCCCCCCCCCCCTGCTTTAATACACCAATCCATTATATAAGGAGCCATGAGAAGACAGAAGCTCACTCTATGCCCCTTTATCCTCTTACGGTAACAATATGTGTACCCGAAATATTATGGAGTATCAATCAAATAGACACCAATTTCAGTCTTGCTTACATTCAACACGCATTTCAAGTTTCATTGATCGTTGTCACTTTACATGCATTATGTTTTGTTGAAATAAATATACTTATGTAATATTAGAGGTTATACAATGTATATTCAATATATTAGATAAAAATGTACGTCACTATATGGTGCAGGATTGTGCCTCTAGCACGTGTAAAAGTGATAATTTGAGTTCAATGTTCTTGTGTTGTTGAAATAAATAATACTGATGTATTATTACATGTTCCATGCAGATTTATGTTTCAATTGTCTACCCTTATTGATTGAACATTATGGTTTGTGTATGAAGAGAGAATGCGAACATCATTAAAAATAACTTTGTAAAACTTAAACAAATATGAGAATGTTTAGTTTATGTGTTCATATATTGAGTAGATACACATGCGCGCGCACGCACACACTTACACTCACAGACATACACACACAGACATACACACATACATATTCGCACACAATATGCACACAGCACATACACACACAAACAACACAAATAATAGCAGAAACATATTCTGAGTGCCAGCACTCATATCATAATTAATGTGCATCGACCCAGTCATTACAACAACAAAAAAACACTTCGATATATGCTCATATCATTGCAAATTTCTTCTGAATGGTGTGTAATAGTTTCATAGACAATTTATCTACATGAAGTGAAAAAAATTCAAATTCAAATCAGATTGTATCACCTATTATACTGCCTATTAATTTGGACTATAATGGAAAATTTGAACGCTTGTCAGCGTTAGTGTGCATTCAGCTGTGTGCCGAGAGAATGAGCATGGTTGTTCGATGATATTACGGGCAGTAAGTGCGATTTATCAGGCACTGACTTGGTAAAAAATGACAAAATGGGAACCTGACATGGTGTCACTCACAGCGCCCTAAAACAAAAACTACACAACCAAAATTACTGTTCTCGGTATCATTATCATTGGAAAAGATACCCTATCCGATGGACATAATCATTTTGTTACTATATTTTGGTGCCCCGTTCCGTTTTTTGGGGGCCACCCTGTATATAAGTAGCCACCATTACTATTTGTATTATTTATTATTATTAACAGCAATTAAGGAAAGCAAAATTGGCTCATTGGCAAGGACAGTGATCTGATACCCATTACATCCAGAACTGCCTATAATTCCAATTCTCATTTTAGTCATTTATCCGACAAGCGACAAGTTCAATCCTGCATTCGTGAAATATCAGTGGAATGAGAAAGATAGATTGTAAAAGTTGTACTTGGAAGACACTGTAGGTGTGGATCAGCCTGTGACAAATTTGGACTTATAATCTCATGGTGGACAGAAAAGAAGATTCAAGGATACCATTCAAGCCTCCCTCAAATCCCTTGAAATTGATGTGGCTTTTTGTGAAACTGCTGCTCAGGACCTCACGGCATGGCACAGCTAAATCCACAGAGGTTGTTAACATGCCAAGAAGAAATGCTCTGCTGAGGCAAAACAAAAGAAAAAACAATTTATAAAAGCCAGACCTGCCAAAACTTTACCTGATGTGTCTGTTTAAAGTGCGGCAGGAGTTTTTGTGCACGAATTGGCTTGATAAGCCACACTCAAACACATTGTACCCTGCCATTAAATTTAATATATAAGAGATGTTTAGGTCATCAACAAAAACGATGGAACAACTACAATTCAAAACCACTGTTAAAGGGATAGTATAGTTCTAGTCAGACTTATTTTTTGAGTAACTAAAACTTGTAACCGATACTTACAAGCAACATTTAAAACTTGTAAGTTTTCACTAAAAACTCCTATATCAAATTATAATTGGTAGAACAAATATATAAGGTTACACAGTCGTTTTCATTCACAAAGCAGTCGTAAACACAAAAGGGTGCCCTCCAGACATCTGCCATAGTTGCAATCTCTCTTGTATAATTTATTTAGTAATATTCAACATTTTATTAAAAACTCATACATTTTTGTAAGATATCTAGATTAAAACTACATTTTGTTGATGGATCTTCGACAAAGCAGTCAACAGGGGTGCTTCCTCCATTGCACAATGTAAACCAAACACAAAGAGTTAGTAAGTTTGAACTCATGACCCCAACAAATGTTTTTGGCATATGAAATGATTCCTGCGACCTTGACCTTTGACCTCATGACATCAAACTCTGGAGACTACATTAGCCCCATATCAAACATTGAGGTTCCAAGTTTTATTGTAATCTGACATTCAGTTCTTGAGATTTTTAAACAGGCTATTTTTGCATAAATAAGGAGCCCTGTGACCAATGACTGCATGAACCCTATTAAATCTAATCAGATCATTGTCACCCCAATATGTATACTCATACTAAGTTTGAAATTAAACTGTCAACTGAATCTTGAGATACAACGATAACAAAAATAGGATGAACAGACAGACAACCTAAAAACATTATAGGGCAAGGTTCCCAAGGGGGTGAATTTTCATCTTCACCCAATCGAGTGAAACTTGATGTCATTTTAAAGCTAAGATATTGAATTTTAATAATTTGAAAACAAATATTGAAATCTTGTATCCAATAAGTAGTAATAATAAAATATATTTGCATAATATGTAAATCATTGTAACGCGTGGGACATCTGAAGTAAAGACCAATCTAATAATATTTAAAATGTTTGTAATAATTCTTTACTCATTATTGGCTTGACCTGAAGTCATAATAAGAAGGTAGTTGGATTATGATTTTCAGTTTATCTCATTTAATATGCAAATTAGATGCGTACCAAAATAGAATGTCCCACGCGTTGCATTTTTACATATTATTGTTTTGATTACTCGTTAATCGAAAGGTTTATTTTTCTGAAACTCTACAAAGTTCTAATTTACCTTAGGGGACATCCATAACATAGCAACAAAAATCACATTTACCTAATTAGCATAATTGTATAATTAGATTTTGTCACGCGTGGGACATTTTGTAACGCGTGGGACTGTACAGTAAAGCAATGGGTTTTTTAAAATCTTGTTTTGGCCTATTGGCTTAAACACGATCATTCCGCAACACGCGAGGATATTGGCCCGCCTCTATACAAGTTTTTTCTTTGATTGGTTGGCTTGTGTGCGGGGTGGCCGATGGTCTGTTGTGGATGCTCTCCCAAGCTGCATTTGTTGCCAGTGTTTGTAATTTTGTGTACTTTTTTTTCTTTTTTTTTTCTTGATTCATATTTGATTTTGCTTGTAATTTTCCTAATCTTTCTCAATCGTTTGTAAATATTATGATCTTGTTGACTCAATAAAACATAAAAATATTTTAAAACAAATTTTAAAAAGTTTTTTCTTTGAAGTCTTGCGCAACTTTTGAGACCAAATTTATGACGAACAACTATACCCTTACAAAACCTTACATGACTTTTTCAAAGTGGAAGTCATTCCAGAAATTGCATTATTTTGTGATTAATGTACAAATCCTATGGAAAATAGTGTTTTTGCATAGGATTTATAAAAAAATCAATTATTTCTAATTTTAATCACTGCAAATAATTAATGTTAGGACAATAATTGTTTGACAATGGTGAATAATTGATTTCATTAAAAAAAGATGTAAAAATGGAAGTTGAAAAACAAAGAAATCCATAAGAATTTCCAAAAACAAAGAAATACATAAGGAAAATTTTAATTTTTGCAACTTTTGTTTTCAAATGTTGTTAAGAAATGTCATTACGAAATATATCAATATTGATGAGCATACAAAGATAACAATGTTAGGCTTTAAATAATACTGACATAACACACTACTTAACGATTGATATTTATCCTACACAAAAATAATGCCAAATGTAACATGCATGAACAAATATTGTTTGGTTTAAATAACAGAGCATAAATTACTGTTTATTGTTGTTTAGTATACAAACAATATTTCGTAACAAAATAGTGAACAAAATACCTGTATTTTCTTAGTTTAAATTATCGTTAAGTTTATATTGTACTTGATTTTGTACTTGACATGTGATTTGTATAGGTATATGGCAGGCTGTCGACCCAGCTAGCCACCTGACGTCGGGCCGATGTCGGAAGTTGGTTGCGGATGTCGGCATATCGCCGTTGGCTCGAGGTTAAAATGTCCGCCAGCCCAACATCGTCACGACGTCATTTTTGTGATATATTGGCATAACGTCATTTTCCGACAATGGCCCAACATCATGTCATGAGATGATGTTGGGCCATTGTCGGAAAATGACGTTATGCCAATATATCACAAAAATGACGTCGTGACGATGTTGGGCTGGCGGACATTTTAACCTCGAGCCAACGGCGATATGCCGACATCCGCCAACCAACTTCCGACATCGGCCCGACGTCAGGTGGCTAGCTGGGGAGGTGTTCTTTTTTAATATATGGTGTTTTTAAATAGGCTATCGTAAATTTGTAAATTTCCACTTTCACTTGCTGCCCCTCTTTAGTATTGCATTCTCATTCATGTCTCATGTTTGTTTATATTCTGCATATTTGTTTATTCTATATTATATTTTGCCATGAACATTTTATATAATTTCAATGTGTCAGCCAGTGGAGGCCAATTTTTTGTTAAAATATGGACAATAAAATAAATCTATCTATCTATATATTATACAAATAAAACAACATTTTGTACGTTTGATAAAATATGTTTCTTGATATTATTTAATTAGTCAAAAATATTGAAAATATGTTTCTTCACATTATTTAATTTTATCAAACGTTTCACATTTGACCTTTCTAACATATTTGACGTCGTACAATGTGTATATTATACACATTGTAGTTTGTACAACATTTGTTTTATTGTTACCTTTGTTAAATTAATATGATTTGCTTGCATCTCATGTTATGTTTTGTATGCGAACGGAGATGGTTTCATACCAATAAATGTCCTGTAGAGGGGGTGTAATCATAGGGAAATGGAACATACCGTGAAGCATCGTCGACATGGTCGACGCCAGTGATCTGAAGGTTCTGACTGATGACTGCCGTGTCGCGTACTCACATCACCGAGTCTGCCTCTTGGTTGTCGCCATCTAGCGGGCAAGAGCGTGCAGTGTAATTGTTTGCGAAAGGGGAAAATGAAAAAAAGGAAATAAATTATGCAAATAGTCCGTACCCCTCTGTCTGTCTGTAAGCCTGTGCTTCGCCACTGGTTCAAATAATATCCCATTCCTTTTATTATCAAAATGAAACTTATATTATACACACTACCTCTAGTTCTCTCACAACGAGTCTATTTGGTTAGTAATGCACTTAGTTGTTACAGATTCATTACTTAAAATGTATCACTTTTTATGTCGCTTATCATGCCTTTGAAGTTTCCTTTATTTTATATTGAAATACCTGTAAAGTGTTCTAAATTATTTCTTTATGATTATGATTATGAAACTGCTTCGAAATCATCTCTTTATTAAAAAGTCTCTGCTCAAAACAATACAAATCATTTCATATTTTAAAGAAGATGAGTATATCATACTACCTCAGACTATTATACCGATATAAGAACGCATTAAATAGATAAAGCAAACATATTTTTCGATTATTTTACTATATCACAGACGATTTCCGTTAATTTATATGAATAGGAAATAACCTTCACGTCTTGTCAGACAATTAACATGTTATGATCAATTGTTTATGATCCACTGATGGCGTTAGAAAAGGGCGGAGTTGGAAACATGCCCTTAATCTTATGAAAATGCAATATGAAAATGACAAGAGAGGACCCAAAATTAACTCAATAATAGACTAAGCATACTCTTGATGCCTCATCAACGCAGAGAAAGCCACTGGTTCTAATTCGTATATGGTGCAAATCAAAATTATCATTATTTAATAAAGTTAATTGTATTCATATTAAATATGAATACATCCTTTAGATACCATTTTCTTTTCTCAATATGACCTACACATTTTGATATTCAGTGTGTATTATAAACACACACTTACAGATCCTGGAACACACAATTATTGCCTATTTTCATGGTACTTATTTGGTACAGAATCATGTACAAACAATTTGTTTTTGTTTTAGAAGAATTGTTTCCTATGTAAGAAGAAACTATGATATATTATATAAATGGAAATGTGTTTTTATTCTTTTAGGAAAGTAATGCATTGCGAATTGTAGGAAAGTTCGATTTCCATTTCCGTCTATATCAACTGATGTCTCCAGATCTATATTTCCCGCCCGTCAGTTCTCTTCCTCTGACACATTTTATCAGAGGCGTCCGAGAGCTAAAAGCGGTTGAACGGTTGCACGCCCAGAATTTGAAGACCGAGAGGGGGGGGGGGGGGGGGGGGGGGGGGTGGGGGCGGATGGAGGTATGAAATAGTTTTCAAACGGATGACACCCCAGCAGGTGTTCTAGGGGGCGGAGCCAGGAAGCCTTTGGGTTTTAGAAGTTCAGAACTGTCCAGATGTATGTAGAAATACAAAGTCTATTTTCTTTCAAAAAAGGTTTATATAGCGCATATTAAAAGCGTGTTGACAGCCTGAACCCCTAAATGGGTTAGGTACATTTATTATTATTATGATTAATATTGATATCATTATTATTATTATTATTATTATTATTGTTATTAATATTTATATCATTAACATTATTATTATCGTTATTATTATTATTATTATTATTATTATTATTATTATTATTATTATTATTATTATTATTATTATATATTATTATTATTATTATTGTAATAATATTTATTATTCTGTTTGAAACTACTATCATATACTCACATTCAACTTATGTAAGATTCAGGGTTGTGATCTAACAGTCATGATCTCACCATTATTAAATTCTGCATAAACCGTAGGCGTCTGTTTTGTTTTCATCGTTACTGAAGTCATTACACAACATGTATTATAATAGTGATATGTGCAGCCCAGCATGTGCAAGGAAATATAACACTTCCTTGACCATGTTGAACGTGTTTATAGCGTTATCTTTACATTTCGAAAGTGGTCAACTATGATAAAATACAAGCACAACATAATGTCACAGTTGTAATAATAAAAAAAGCACAATATAGCACTCCCATATTGCATTACACGGTTCACAGCGCTAATTGGTGACAAGACTGTGTATTGTTATCATAATGTCATATGCTTAAACCACCAGGACTTCCGGAAGTCTGCTTACTCACAACAAACTGTTTCCGGGTCAATTCTGGGTGTTGGTTACACCACTGATCTGTTATATCACTGGATGAGATTTTACTGCACGCTGGTTAGGTAATAATGATACTAATAATAATGGCCACTTAAATAGCGCAGTCATGTCTGTCATGATGTGACACTCCTGGCGCTATTATTACCCATGGTCATCAGGTAGAGTTCAAACCCACACAATAATATTCTAACTTATCACCGACGTTTATACAAGGCCGCCATTTCAGAATCTTTACATCTCTAAATTATCATGATTTGGGCCCAGCACACGTATGTAGATTTGTATTAATATCCCACGAAACAATAACAACCCCCCCCCCCCCCAATTTATTATTATTTTTTTTTGATATTTCATATCGGCCTTTATAAGGGTTGAGGAAGAGGAGGAGAATGGTGATGGACTAATGGTGATGATGATGATGATGATTATGGTGATGATAATAATGATGATGATACAAATTATAGGCCTATTGATGTTGATACCGATGATGATAGTCGAATAATGATACTGTATAAATGATGATGACACGTTTACTTCGCATGTTGCGTTTTTTTTAAGACTCGGTGTCCAGTCATTCAGCTGAGCGTCATCGATACAAATATATTGACCACTTGAATACCATTTTAATTTTGTTAATTGTCACAAAATGGCGTACAGTGACTTCAGTCACTTTAGAATGACTTCCATTTCAGTTATCATGGTTATAGAGATCAGTGGTAAAATGTACACGCGTTTCCTCTGACACCGTGTGCGGTGCAGATAATGTCAATATTCACGTCCGCTTTCTGACACTTTGTAATTTTCTGTCGTTTCTTTCTTCGAACACGGAGATTATTTTATAAATAATTTGGTAACTATACTTCATGTTCCTAAAATAACTCGGACATCTGTGTAATCGAGCCGAACGAGGGAATTAATAAATTTATCCGAAAGATGTTATGAAACTACACACACACACACACACGCACACGCACACACACACACGCACACACACACACACACACACACACACACACACGCACACACGCGAACACGTGCGTGCACACATACGCAAATTCCCTATGCTATTCCCTTTTCCTGAGCCTTATAATCCAATAACAGTTTCTGTATTTTATCAATATTAGGTAGAACACCCTCTTTTCTAAATACAAATAAAATATATTTTACCATACAAATAATGGTATTACAACATTTTATTCTATTTGAATTACCTGACAATCCAACAAATATATCCCGCCAATTTAAGTCCTTTATTTCATCTAACAAAAAACGTTGTATCAAAGCTTGCCATGTCAATTTTACATTTAAACAAAATAAAAATAAATGCGAATATGTTTCCCTTTCCCGTTTACAGTACGAACACAAGTTGTCTTCAACAAATCCAAATCTAAATAAATTATCTTTAGTGTAAATTGCCCCATGGAGTAACTTAAATTGAAACTCTCTCTGTTTCCCAATTATTAATGTTATTATTGGTCTAAAAAAACATTCATACATTTCTTTATCTATAAAATTAAAATCATTTTGTCCATCTCTTATCTGTAAGACACACACACACACACACACACACACATACTTGTATACCATGCAATATGAGCCCGTAAGTCCAGTCCAGTTATTTGAGGAGGTACTCGAAATGTATGGTTTGTGTGATAGGTGTTCTTATTGTGTGTGTGTGTGTGTGAGTGTGTGTGTGAGTGCACTTGCTCAAATTGCATGGTGTTTAAGTTATAACGCACACACAACACACAGCGAACTCATACACCATACAATTTGAGCCAGCCTCGCTCAAATTGCATGGTGCTTAAGTTCTAACACACACACAACACACAGCGATCTCATACACCATACAATTTGAGCCAGCCTCGCTCAAATTGCATGGTGCTTAAGTTCTAACACACACGCAGCACACAGCGATCTCATACACCATACAATTTGAGCCAGCCTCGCTCAAATTGCATGGTGCTTAAGTTCTAACACACACACAACACACAGCGATGTCATACACCATACAATTTGAGCCAGCCTCGCTCAAATTGCATGGTGCTTAAGTTCTAACACACACACAACAAACAGCGATCTCATACACCATACAATTTGAGCCAGCCTCGCTCAAATTGCATGGTGTTTAAGTTCTAACACACACACAACACACATCGATCTCATACACCATACAATTTGAGCCAGCCTCGCTCAAATTGCATGGTGCTTTAGTTCTAACACACACACAACACACATCGATCTCATACACCATACAATTTGAGCCAGCCTCGCTCAAATTGCATGGTGCTTTAGTACTAAAACACACACAACACAAAGCGAACTCATACACCATACAATTTGAGCCAGCCTCGCTCAAATGGCATGGTGCTTTAAAAGTTCTAACACACACACAACACACAGCGATCTCATACACCATACAATTTGAGCCAGCCTCGTTCAAATTGCATGGTGCTTTAGTACTAAAACACACACAACACACAGCGAACTCATACTTGATTTAGTCTTTCTCACTCTTTTTTTTATTTTTGGGAGGGGGGCATTTTTTTTTTGAGGGGGGGCAAATTGCGTTTCCCCCCCCCCCTCCCCACATTTTTTGGATTGGGGGGGGGGGGGGGCGGCTGCCCCCCACTTCCGGCGCCTATGCCTCCGAACCCATACCCACATCCAAGGGTCCTTTTGCTGTAATAAGTACCCATGTCTAAGGATTTGGTGAAAAATTGACCTATTTCTAAGGATTTCGAACTTTAAACATTAAATGTTTAATTTTTATCTGTAATATAAAACAATGGCCAATCATTTTGCAGTTTTTGATGAAATTCTTCATTGGTAAACTGTACCATACTACAGGGGTGGCGCCAGGGTATTTCTTAGTTAGGGCGAAAGTTTATACTTTGAGGGAGCGAAGCGCCCGAGCGAGGGAGCGAAGCCACCTAGCGGGGGGGTGGAGGGGGGGGGGGGGGTTGGGAGGGGGGTGTCCCCTCCTCCCACACCAGGGAACTTTGGCAATATAAACACCCGAGGTTGTGAAATATTATGTATGCTAGCGAGCGGAGCGAGCTTGAACATTTTAGCAATTTCACATCGGCAAATTCCAACATCCCGGAGAAAATGAGGGAGAAAAGAGGGAAAAGGAATAAATGAAAAAAGGCACCAATGTCTAAGGATCTTTCTTGAAAAAGTCACCCTTCCCAGCGGCACATCCCCGTATACCCACTATATACTTGTTCGCGTGCGAACAGATTATCTCAGTTTGTTGTAAACATTCTGATGAGAGTTTCTAAATTTCCTTCACAGGTATGGCATGAAGTTCACCAAATTGCGCCATTTCAAGTACATAAATGCAAAATCTTCCCCGTGGGAGGGGGATACCCCCTCCCAAACCCTCCCCCTCTGGCTCTGCCCAAGCCCTCGGTCGCTTTGCTCCCTCGGGATTCATTTTTGGATGTAGGCCATGTTATTAGATCATACATGCGCCATATGGTTTATGTTGGAACTGTTGAGGACACTAAATACAATATTTATGTGTGAGTTTGGGTGCATATATTATTAGTGCGTCAATTATTTATTTTCTTCGTGAAAAATATATCAAATCATAACACGCTTTCCCAGATACATTTCCTATCTAGGTATGAACCAATTTCAAGTCCATAAATGCAAAATCTTTCTTACCGTGGGAGGGGGATACCCCCTCCCAAACCCTCCCCCTCCCTCCCTCCCTGCCCCAGTCCTCAGGCGCTTCGCACCCTCGGGACTCATTATTGGCTGTGTGTTGTTGGATCATACATAATGTTGTTTTGGGGTACATATTTATTAGTGTGTCAATTATTTGTTTTCTACGTGAAAAATATATTAAAACTTTCTGGTCGATCGAATCATATCACGCTTTCCCAAATACAGCCGAATTTCCTTATCTAGGTATGCACCAGATTGCACAATTTCAAGTCCAAAAACGCAATTTCTCACTCTCACATCTAGCTCAAAGTTGGCAATCCAGAGTATGGTTGGGCATATGAGCCCCTACACACAAAATTGTGAGCTCCCTTGGGGTTTTGCCCCCCCCCCAATCCAAAACTACTTCCGGCTCGCCTGTTCTGAGGTCTCAGCCGCACACGCCGTCCGACAATTATTTGATACCCCCCCCCCCCCCCCCCCCCACTTTTTAATTCGGGGGTGGCCTGTACAAGACAAACAATCCCCACTTTGTTTAGAAGTTAAATCTTCTAAAAATCTTACAAATTGCATAATAAATTATATAACTGCAACAATTATGACCATACTTACACAGTGATATTTTAAACACCAATTTCCAAAATGTCTCCACGTGGGAGGGGGCACAACCCCTCCCCCAAGTATCTATAAACATGCACGGACGGCAGACGGACGATGTAAGTGTATTTCTGGTGTGTGTGTGTGTGTAGAGGAGATGGTGATGATTTCTTTAATTAAGTATTATCAAATTTCCTTCGAAGGTATGCACCAGATTGCATTATTTCGAGTCCAAATTTGCAACTGAGCTCCCTACCGTGGGAGGGGGGAAACCCCTTCCCACCCCCGCCCCCACCTTAGCTCATACAACTAATGTTTTCTTTCCCACTCGTATACAGATACATACAGAACAAAAATATCCTTCCCTAAAACCTGGGGGGGGGGGGATGATTGTCCATGTCATCCCCCACCTTGTGAGGTGATGAATGTTTGAAATTGATGAATATATATATTGTTTTTGAATTTGGCATGCATAATTGCATTATTTGAGCCCAACAGATTGCACCTGACACCTCATTTTCGAGCATCTGAGGGGTCTAGGCTCGGCTTGCACACATACCCTGGTATGTCACCGAGCTGAGAAGTCTGCACGATGTACTGTGCCGGACTGACCAGATGATGCACCATTAGGTCGGATTTGAGCGATTTGAGCCAGCCTCGCTCAAATTGCATGGAGGCTGGCTCAAATTGCATGGGTTTTTAGTTCTAACACACACACAACACACAGCGAACTCATACACCATACAACTTGAACCAGCCTTGCTTAAATTGCATGGTGTTTTTACTGTTTTAGTTCTAACACACACACAACGAACCCAATCACCATACAATTTGAGCCAGCCTTGCTCAAATTGCATGGTGCTTTAGTTCTAACACACACACAACACACAGCGAACTCATACACCATACAACTTGAGACAGCCTTGCTCAAATTGCATGGTGTTTTTACTGTTTTAGTTCTAACACACACACAAAGAACTCATACACCATACAACTTGAGCCAGCCTTGCTCGAATTGCATGGTGCTTTAGTTCTAACACATCACACACAAATAGCTCAAATGCCAGACACCTTGAGCCACATAACTCTGGACATGGTAATTAGCAATAGCAGTGGCGGATCTACGGGGGGGGGGGGGGGGGGGGGGTTTAGGGGGTTTAACCCCCCTCTCCCTTGGGCTGCCAAGTGAAAATGTATCAGTGAAAAAAGTCAGAAAAAAAAGAATTCGCCGCTTCGCGGCTCATGGACAAAAGTGAACAAAAAGTGAACAAAAATCACCTACGGGGTTTCAAAATAGCAACAAAAATTAGCCGCTTCGTGGCTTGTGGACGATCGTCATTGGGTAAAACCACCCCCCTCCCATAGCAAAAAGCTAGATCCGCCCCTAAATAGAGACCAGACTCATGAAACTTGGAATTAAAGCAATTTCAGATAACAGTATAATAAAGTCCAACAGATAAACATTATGCCTGGTAGCAAATTCAAATAATATCATGATATGTTGACATCACATACTGTGCATGTAGTATGTTTTTTTTTGTTATTATCGCACTATCTTCCAATTGTTTGAATCAAATGAAGAGTTCCTTTCCAAAAGGCGTTAGATCCACAAAACTAAGTTCTGAGAAAGGTTATGATTTGTAAATATCTCAGGTATACAGAGTTGTAAGATAATGATAATTCTCCCACAAGAAACCACCTTCATTTGCCATAGGAATGACTTGCCACGCTAAAGAAAAATCTAGGTGTCGGGGATAATTTTCTATCAATTTTTATATTTTTGATCTAACCCCTTTTGGAATAATAAATAGTTGACTTAAATGGATAGTTGAGTGTTGGTATAGAGGGGCACTTCACAAAATATATTTTTGGTGAGATAATGAAAAAACTGACTGTAAAATTTGAAAGAAAAAACTTTATTTGAACAAAATCGGTTCAAAAACGTCTGATGTATCCATAAACATATATTTATTCAACAATTCTTCACCAGGGGATATCTTTATATTTCTCTTGATGGGGGGGGGGGGGGGGGGAGGGGTGGAGGCTCACTTGATTTCTTCTTTATATTTTTCTTGATGGGGGGGGGGGGGGCGGGGCTTACTTGATTTCTTCTCCATATTTCTCTTGATGGGGGGATGGAGGCTCACTTAATTTATTCTTCATATTTCTCTTGATGGGGGTGGGGGAGGTGGGGTTCACTTGATTTGTTTTTCTTTTTATTTCTCTTGATGGGGGGGGGGGAGGTGGGGGCTCACTTGATTTCTTCTTCATATTTATCTTGATGGGGAGGGGGGGAGGTGGGGGCTCACTTGATTTCTTCTTTATGTTTCTCTTGAAGGGGGGAGGTGGGGGCTCACTTGATTTCTTCTTCATATTTCTCTTGATGGGGTGGAGGTAGGGGCTCTCTTGATTTCTTCTTTATGATTCTATTGATGGGGGGGGGGGGGAGGTTGGGGCTCACTTGATTTCTTCTTCATAGTTCTTTTGATGGGGGGTGGATGTGATCTTGATCGGGGGGGGGGGGGTCGGTGGAGGTGGAAGCTCACTTGATTTCTTCATATTTCTCTTGATGGCGGGTGGAGGTGGGGGATCACTTGATTTATTCTTCATATCTGTCTTGATGGGGGTGGAGTAGGGGCTCACTTGATTTCTTCTTCATATTACTCTTGATGGGGGGGGGGGGGGGTGGAGATGGGAGCTCACTTGATTTCTTCATATTTCTCTTGATGGCGGGTGGAGGTGGGGGATCACTTGATTTATTCTTCATATCTCTCTTGATGGGGGGGGGGGGGGGGGGTGTGGAGGTGGGGGCTCACCTGATTTCTTCTTCATAATTCTCTTTATTATTGGAGCAAGTGCCGGGGCAAGTGCTCCTTAATTCCCCTCCCTGATGCCTCGTTATTGACATGAAATACAATTTATTTTGCATCCAAAGTACTGTATTTTCTGACGTCACGGCTTATGTTACAATAAACAGTGGCGTAGCGTGGTAAAAAAAACTAGGGGTGGGGCTTACTTGATGTCATTATAATGTTTCCCCCTCCCCTCTAATTCCCCTCCTTAATGCCTAGTTATTGACATAAAATAAAATATGTTTTGCATAATTTTTATAATGTATACAGTAAATACAGTACTGTATTTTCTGACGTCACGGTTTGTTTTACCTTAACGGTTGTATGGCGTGGGCGGACAGAGGGTGGAGGAGGGGGGGGGGGGTGATGCTCACTCACTTTCAACCTCATGATTATCTTCTTTATTGGGGGCGAGTGCCCCCCTAACCACCATCCCAGATGCATAATCAACGACATAAAATATAACATATCTTACATGCATTATTACACCGTTCTGCATTATTTGACGTCAACAATCGTGGTCGTGGTCGGACAAGTAAGGATGGGGGGGGGGGGGGGGGGGGGGGGTACTCATTTGAATTCAAGTATCCCTTTTTCCCACTCCCTGATGAATAATTAAAGACATGAAATGAAACATATCTTGCATAATATATAGCCTACATTACGTGCACGTTCTGCACTTTTTGGCGTCAATAATTGTGTTGCCCAAAGAGTGGTGTATTGTGTATTCTAAACTTCTCTGTTTAATGGAAAAAGTGTTAAATTGGACGGGAAACCTATACTAGACGTCACAGCAAAAGGTTCATTCTTAGTTTTGTGTATAACCTTTAATATGAAAAATGTTGTATGTGATGCTAATATTTTAGTAAATATTACAGGTATGATGACTTGTACTTCATATATGACTCATATATGCTGAAGACTTTCAGGCATATTATACAAGAGAATGTATTAGCATTATGTTACCCTAGGTTAGAGATCAAATGCGTCGGTCACGTCGGTCACGTGTGTGACTTAGCGCGGGAACACTTTTTTCATTTTTGTCATCTCAATTTCATTTAGGAAATACTGTGAATTACGAAAAGCGATAATACTCATATGTATTATCAGACAACTGATAAAGATATGAAGGTAGTGAAGAACCAACATTATCTGAAACAGTTTTTATATGAAATAATCGTGTGGGGATGTCTGGTCACTCGTGTGACATTTTGGGTCAGTCACGCACATGTAAAATATGAATGGGAACATTTGACTTTACAAATATAAGTTTAGAAAATAACATTAGTTCCAATTTTCACGAAGTTGGTATCAACATGTACTGGAGTATAAGAGGTATAAGTTTGCGTTATATCATTTTCTGAGTTTAGATTTATTCAATATTGTGTTAATTTATGGAAATAAGTATGATCATATCTCAATTAACTGTACAAAATATGTTATGAAACTTTGGACATTAGTCTTTAAAAAAATGGAACAGAGTAATTCAAATTAAAACTTCATTTTGTCCAAAAAAGTTTCACTTTTCAAAGAATGTCCTAATAATGAATGCACTGATTAGTAACAGTTAGAGAAAATAACAGCGTTTTGTTTTCCTTTCATGTTTTTGTAACGGTTTTCATCTTACTGACAAAATAAATAAAATAGTTTTAGCTTGTCAATAATTCCACCAATTTCACTGTAAAGCACACCAACGACTCTCTATGAAGTTTTTGTATATTATTATTATTATTACATCTTTTTACGTATTTCTCTTTCTTGACCATGTTTTGTATATTCTGTGTAACTTTGACATATTGCTCATTAGATACTGCACATGACTCTACATTATCACATTTTATCAACCATAAGCAGCACTTTTTAATAGCAGCATTTTCCTGGTATTCTCCAAGGCCTTCGACACGATTAACCACTATATTCTACTTTATAAACTTTCACATTATGGTGTATACGTGGGATGGCCTTGGAGTGGTTCTTTCATGTATTTTTAAATGATAACTCTTCAGATTTCCGTAATATAAATTGTGGTGCTCCACAAGGTAGTTTATTAGACCCACTTTTATTTATTTTATACATTAATGAATTTTGTCGATCATCTGATATATATTGTCTTTCGTACTTTTTGCTGATGACACAAATTTATTTTTTTCTCACAATGATCCTTATAGATTAGTTGAAATAGTTAATATTGAAATGATTATTTTTTTTTATTGTGGATACGAGCGAACAAATTATCTTTGAATCTCCAGAAAACTAAATATATGTTGTTTATTAAATCTATAGATTCGTTGCCTGCTAATATATATAGTTTTGGAAAACACCCCATTGGAGTGTGTTTCATTTATTCCATTTTTGGGTGTAACGGTTGATAATAACCTTTCTTGGAAATATCATATTGATAATATTTGTAAAATTACTTCTCGAAATATTGGTATTATTTATAAAGTAAAGACATGTCTTCCTTTGAATTCATTAAGTATGCTGTATAGTTCT
>JBAMJV010011171.1:0-33995 GCA_037951105.1 Echinarachnius parma
GATGTAATAATATAGCTTTCTTGTTTGTTATAATTCCGTGTTTCAGGGCTTGTCGTTCAAGGAACTCAAGACAGTTGTGACCGTAACATACAATCATATTGTTCGAGCTTGACTTTGTCGAATGGGCAACGTGTTCAACTGGTTCCTAAAACGAAGGTTCCGAAAGCACTCGTCGAGGCCACAAGGAGGATATCACCTACTCTTACTCCGATGGTCTGCTCTCTACCAGGTAAGGGAATATTACGCTGCTAGAATAAGTTCATTGCCAGACATCCCTCAATCCATGCAATTAGTCATGTTTTTTATCATTCAGTATTATTGTTCCGCCTTTTCATTTTTTTTTTTTTTTTGGGGGGGTGGGGGGGGGGGGGTGTGATAAAGTTGAGTGTTGGTTTTAGAAGTTCATGAACATTATCATCATCTTGTTTCGTTTTTAAGGGGAAAAGACGCCAAAACAACGCCAATCATTCGACATTCAACAACCACGTGTAATACTGTTTGCTTTTAATGTATGTACATGGTTTGAATATGCAAAGCTCCGTGTCAAATGATATATTCACATACCTTGAAAAGTAAAAGAAAATACAACAATTTATGCGGCAATGCGTGAATTGCAATGACCCTTAATGATTTTAATTGAAAAGGAATTTAACGAATCGCAATTGTTGTATCATGTACTATCGTAAATACCCTACTGGAAAGAAAACGTTGTGCTACAGTGGGACAACACTGTGTTTGCTAGTGTGGTATACATTATTTAATTGGAGCGTTTTCACAGTGTGAAAATAACTCACACTCATTGTAAATACACGGTGAAATTCCTGGGATACACAGTGTAAGCGCTCGCAGTGTGTACACAGTGTGATCATAGTGTGTTGACAGTGTGTTAACAGTCGTGTGAGTAGGTTCTCACACTGTTAAAACGCTCCATTTTGACAATGTGGTTCACACATAGGAAACACAATGTGTTCACACGGTGGACGCACACTGCATGTGTACTACTATTTTCCGATATAAAGGCAAATTAATGCATGATGATGTAGAGCTCAAATTGTTTTAAATTCGTGACCAAATAAATTGTACAGTTTACATAAGTAGTCTTGTGTGTTCTCGTCATGTTTAAACGAATGCAGATTGTCTGAGCAATCCCTGCAAGAACAACGCTACATGTGTGGAAACGCTCTCTGGATACACGTGTATCTGTGCACCGTACACATCGGGAATAAATTGTGAAACGGGAACAGGTACGTATTGAAGGGATCTACCCTGAAATGAGAAACTGGTAAAAAAATGACGTCTTATTTATTATTATTTATTATTATTTATTATTATTATTAGGCATTTAGCTACGTTATTCATAGTCAACTATATCACAGCGCTTACAATAATATGCAGTATAACAACAAATCATAAACAAAATATTGACAAACCAAAGAAAACAAAATAATAGCAAATCAAGTAGGAAATAAGTACGTTTTTAGGAGTTTTTTAAAAACCTCCACTGATGGAGCAGCTTTTATACAGGAGGGAAGTTTATTCCACTCCTTAGCCGCTGCAACAGTGAATGTGCGATCTCCTGCTATGCTTCGAGCTACATGAAAATTTAATCGAAATGGGTCTGCATTAGAGCGAAGGTTTGTACGTACAGGTTGATACATCTGAAGACACTCATTGAAATACTCTGGTGCCTGATCATGAAATAATTTATATACAAATAAAAGAATCTTAAAAACTATCCTCTGTTTAATAGGTAACCAATGAAGGGATTTAAGAAGAGGCATGGCATCATGACGACGGTCTAAACGAAAAATAAAACGAGCAGCCCAGTTCTGCAAACTTTGTAGTCTCCTTATAATGTTTGAGGAACTTCTGTAAGCAGCCCGTTACAATAATCCAACCGGGAAAGAACATGGCTGCGAATCACATGATGACATGCATCTTCAGATACATACTTTCTTATCTGTGATACATTTTTCAACTGAAATCGTACAGATTTACAAAGCTGGTCTATTTGGTCAGACATGGACATGTTACAATCAAAAATTACACCAAGGTTCTTGACTGATGTAGATGGTGCAATCTGTGTGGTTCCAAATGTAAGATTGACATCATTAATGTTTCCCAAATTGTGTTTGGAGCCAATTACCAAACACTCTGTCTTTTCCTCATTTAATTTTTTTTTTTTCCTTCCCATCCACGTACTTATATCTGTGACACAATCTGAAAGAGTTTTTTTTTTTAAGACGTCATAGCTTGACCTCAAAATAAGTAGTTATAATGACATCATAATAAGATCGTTCAAACGACACTAATTGTAATGGCAAAACTAGTCTTTGAAAGACGTCGCAAGAATGTCGTCCATTCGGCGTACGAAGTGTTTACCAGTTTACGACCAATTTATGACGTCTTAAAGGCGTCCGTCTGTTATCAGGGTAGTAACATTGATCAAATCTGAAGAACTTACTTGGAACTTCATTTTAACGAATTTCCCTTTGTCTTTAAAGAGATATTTACGAATAAAGTGCTCAGATGTTTTGCTATCCACTGAACAGTAGTTATAACTGTGTACAACGTCAGTGCAATACGTTAGCGATTATCACTTCGCACTTTCGCTGATTACTCGGCCATTTCACATAAAATGTTCTCACATTACTTAGTGGACATATCAGATCGCAAAAATACACATTTTATCAACCATTCATAATTTTGGCACAGAATGTAAACAAAGTTACTAGATCCCCTTGATATCAAAGGTATACTGTAACTTATATGAGTATTCGACTTTTATATTGTTGCCTGCAAGTTAAAAATTAAATTCAAATTATCTAACGGGCACGTCCCCTTTTGTACTCCCGCACCATTGATTATTATACAAATAGTGCATTGGTATGGCGACAAATATACCATAATATACACAAAACCATTTTACTAGATTGCATTTGTATTGCAGGCCGAGTGCAATATAAATGTGTTGTGTACGAAATTATTTGCACGATATACATATTGTTAATTGTTTGCTCAATTATTTGACGAAAATAATGCAAAATATATATTTTAAAAAATCAAATCAAATGTTATATGCGAATGCATATGAGTAGTATAGGCATGTACCCGGATATACCACATGAACTAGCCAATCATGCAGGAATGTAAGATTATCTGGTAAGAGCTGGAAAGGCTCTTACTTTATTTTTTAGTTATATTTAGTTTTGCACCACCTTGTAGGCCGGAGCCTTCTCTTTGTAATGAAAAGGCTTCATCGTTCTTGCATTAACACGTATGCAAGCACACGTTTGTGAAACGTCTGTGTGATCGCCGTGAAGATTTGCACGCATGTTAAGTGAAGTGTATAGAATACAATGGTATTTAAATTCTTTTCAAAAATGCATTTATTTCATATTTATGGTAATTTATGCAAATAAAGTCATAACATTCATATTTTTACCCATAAAACATATATTCTTTATAATTGGACATTGGTTTCCACTACATATGTTCTTAAGACCATTTGGAATAATAATACAACAACAAACATAGGAAGAGTCAGGTTCTTCCTTATGTTTTCTATTGTTTGTTTTTTATTTCTTATGCATTTCTTTGTTTTTGTTTACTTATGTATTTTATTGTTTTTGTTGTTTATTTTATTCCTAACTATAATTCAACTATTTTGAACACCTAAAATGTAAACAAGACTAAATAACCAATGATATATCTCTTTTTACAAAAAATGAAATTTCGATATGTTTTGGACACAAATCACGAAATTTAGCGATTTTCGGGCAAAAGGTCAATGTGACTTTGTAACAGTAAGTCCAATTTTCAAAAAGATTGTTTAAAAGATGCGCAAAACCCGAAAGAAAAAAGTCACCAGGCAGCGGGCGTCATCTGTACGCGTTACGGAGCAATAACACAAATTGCGGAGGGGGGCCATATTGGCCCCCTCCCCCAGCCTTATTAGGTTTAATCACAAACAACATGGATGCATTGCCGTATTTTTAAAGAAATTTCGAGTTTTAGTTGTGAAAGTAAAATACAGATAAGCTGTATAAGTACCATTGTTTTGAAGATTTGTTAGCGTCCAATTTCTGCCAGGACTGTTTAAGTTACTAGTTTCTTTTTATTTAATTTACAATTTTCTAAACACAGCCTGTTTGAGTAATCCCTGCACGAACAACGCTACGTGTGTGGAAACACTCCCTGGCTACACGTGTACCTGTGCACCGTACTTTTCAGGAACTCATTGTGAAACGGGAACGGGTAAGTTTTTCATCAAACTTCAATACCCAGCCTGGCGGAGAGGGGCGAACGTGCGGTGAATCAACCGATGTTTCTGTATTTATACAGATTTTATCACACTCTTTTTTCATACTATTTCAACAATATGATACATTACTTTGGCCAATAAAGATGTTTTCTGTAACTTTCCCTACACGAACAACATTACGTTGTGGAAACACTCACCGGCTACACGTGTACCTGTGCACCGTACCTTTCGGGAACACATTGTGAAACGGGAATGGGTACGTTTATTTCGGTGGTGTCACTTTATATTCGAAGTTATTCGCTATTTCTTGCTTCTAAAAAAGACAAAATTCCCACTTTTTCGTGACGTTTTAAGAAGATAACCCGCGAATTTTAATCCATTTTAGCATAACCTTAATAAAAACGGGTACAATTGGCAAACACATAAGCTTTTCAAATTCTTATTAGAAACCACTGAAATATCCATATATGTTAAATTGTAATATAATACAAGTATATACAACGTTCATAATCTGGTTATATTATGGGCAGATAGCAATTACAACTCATATCATTCTAAATAGTCGCTATTTCAGGAATGTTGTTATTGTGACATGGGACTTAATGACCCTAATAGTGGAAACTGGTACAAATCACGTTTTATTTGCGGATTGTATTACGTCAAAAACGACAAAACTTTACGTTGATAAGACGTAAACTTCACCCCGTACGTCGTCGTTAGGACGTCATAATAAAGTCGTAATTATGTCATAATAAAGTCGTCCATACGACACAAATTACAATAGCAAAATAATGGATTTGAAAGACATACTAATGCCGTCCATACGACGTACGACGTGTTTGCCAATGTACGACCAAGTTATGACGCACACTTTCATTGAATGATGTGCTTGTTTGCAGCATGCACAACCCTGCCAGAACCTTTTTTTGTTCAGAATAAATCATCTACATGTGTTTTTGTCTTTCTTGAAACTATTGAGTGCCCGATCCCTCTGCTCTTAGATACCTCCTGCACACTATAAAAGGGATGTTGTGCTATATTTTTATTTATGAGGGCGCTTTAAGACAATTTGGATTATATACGGTAGTGAAAATCAAATGTTATATTTTCAAAATGCACATGATTTTAGCAAAAAATTTTAATCGCTTAGTAAAAATCTATCAGAAGCAAATTTAATTAAAATGAATTTTATCTCATTGTATAAAACACATTATAATCATGCAAACCTTCGTAAATGGGTATTACGAGCTGGTAGCAGCTATGCCATCTATAGCCCCACGCAATCCCAATTGGCCGTCATTTCATGAATACTGTTTCCATGACGTGGTCCTTTATTAATGACAGCTAATTTTTCCACGGTGTCTTATTGTCTTTACAAATGCAGCCTGTTTGAGGAACCCCTGTATGAACTACGCTACGTGTGTGGAAACACTCCCTGGCTACACCTGTACCTGTGCACCGTATTATACAGGAACACACTGTGAAACGGGTATGTATTTATATGAAAGGTAGTACACTCTAAAGACGCTTTCTGATTTGGAAAACTATCCAAGTCACGGTGAAATTTAACGAGATACTAGTGAATTACATAGAGGACAAACAATGGTCTAAGCTTGCTTCCCACGACTTTTTGATATTTTTCCTAAGTTTGTAAGTTTCCTTTGATTGTAAACCTGACGAAAGCTTGTCAGATTACGGTAAATATAATTTATGCACAAGAACATAAATAATTCAAAATCAGATCCGAATAAATTCGTAAACAAAACGTCAAATGAAATCAGAAATTGTTTGGTCGTCTTTAAAAAAAACATGCATTCATAGAAAAATGCTTGGTATCTCAAAGTTACAATGTCGGTCGAATTTACTCCACGTAGTATATTGAATCGTTTAAACTACTGGTCTTAACTACGCATAGTAGTCTTATCTACTTCCCAGAAAAGATCTAAAACAATTGCATGATATTGTGAAAATATTTCCCTCATCAATACTTAATCCCTATCAGCTTATCTTAAACAAAGGTGAGTATTATCAAGATTGGGACCGGTCTCCAAATAGCCACCAAATATCAATGATAAGTACAATATGTCTACACAGATTCACTCCTCCACTGCCCTCCGAACTGGACCCTGGGAAACCGGAAGTGCTACCTCTTCACCAGTGGGCGTATGTCCTGGCAGGATGCCAAGGACTACTGCGCCAACTTGAACGGGGTATGTAGATTCTTTAATTGGCTTCTTAAGTGCATTACTAATGGTACAGTTTAGTGTATAATTGAATCCTAGTTAGCAACTAACAGATCGTGTATTAAATACATAGCCGCATTATCCAAAGTTTACTTAGCATGGAACTTATAGCTTGTCAGCTTTTATGAATACTAGCAAATTACCCGTCACCAGATCTTTGAGTGAGATATTTGTAATGTTGAATTTTTGTAACTCTTTTTGTAACTCTTATTTTTTGTATAGGGTAAAAAAAAAATTTTGGTTAAGTAATGGATTCTCTGTTTGTGTGGTTATAATAATTAATATGGAAAACATTATTGTTAAGTCGTTTTTTTCGTTTTTCGTTTTAAACGTAAGCTTCTCCCGACCATATTCAATTATTTCTTTATTGAAAATAATCAAGTTCATGATGTAAATATAAGACGTAAACATAAATTATACTTGCCATTATTACGTTTAACTTTAACTCAAGCAAATTCAATTCGATATCATGCATCAGTTCTTTGGAATTCTTTAGACTCATCAATACAACAATCACCTTCCGTAAATTGCTTCAAGAATACAATGAAAATAATTTTAATGAATTCATTGTGAAATTATACTTTTCTATCCATTGTATACAAATTATTTCACACCAATAAACTAGTGTGTGTGTGTGTATTTGTTTGTTGTTTTTTATGTTTAATTGATGTTATTGTTTTCTTTGTAATTGATTAATTTTGCATTATCTTTTAAGTTGTATTTTATTGTAAGGGGCGCTTTTTATACAAGCTTATAGCTTTTTAAAGTGATCCCCAGTTCACATTTTACACTGTATTATATCTTGTATTTTAAATTGTGAATAAACTGAATTGAAGGTCAAACATTGTTAGTTAAATCAGTTATATGAGTTTATCAGTGTACTATTAACAGTTTAGTCAGCATTTCGTCAAGTTCAGCACTAGTCACTAAACATACGTACAGTATACAGATTCATAATAACAATGGGCAGCATGCAGGCAGTGAGCAAGGGGGGGCAGTGTGAGTAAGTGATGGGTTTAGTGGGTACTGGACCTATTTGACAAAGTAACACAAAAAGTGTTCAGTTTGGGTTTAGGGATTAAACAAAAAGATAAACAGTAAACATGTAAAGTAGTAGCTTTATAAGTATTATTATTGTTAGTAGTAGTAGTCAGGGGCCGCGGAACCGAGGGGGGCTGGGGGGCTGCAGCCTCCCCCCCCCCCCCCCCCCCCCCCCCCATTTTTTGGCTTAAAACAAAGTAATACATGAGCACAAAATAATAACTATAATAACAGCCCAAATGAGGTCAGCCATCTACTTTCAAAACCTTTCCGCGGCCCCTGGTAGTAGTAGTAGTAGTAGTAGTAGTAATAGTAGTAGTAGTAGTAGTAGTAGTAGTATTAGTATTAGTAGTAGAATTAGTAGGAGTAGTAAGTAGTAATAATAGTAGTATAGTAGTAATAGTAGTAGTAGTAGTAGTATAAGTAGTATTAGTAGTAGTAGTAGTAGTAGTAGTAGTAGTAGTAGTAGTAGTAGTAGTAGTAGTATAGTAGTAGTAGTAGAAGTAGTAGTATGTAGGTAGTCATAGGCGTACCCGGGGGGGGGGGGGGGGGGGGGGTTGAACAGGATTCTCAACCAATGAGTCTCGGTCTCGGGACTGGACCTCGTCTCAGTCTCGAAAATGTTGAAAAAATTCTTCGGTTTCGGCATTGAACATTTTCTACGACAATACAAAAATAAATACTTATGCACTTCGAATAGACAATTGCAAAAAGCCTTTCTAAATATTTCAAGTGAAAATGAACAACATATTTTGGTAGCCCCAATTTTTCCTTCGAATTTTGCGAATAATGGTGTTGAAACGGACACTCGGTATGAAACAAAATGCACCGATCGTCACGTCAGTCAGTCACGCATGCATTGTATAGTATGCCGTGTAATGCCATTGGTACGACGCGTCGAGTCGAAGCATTCCGCACCCATGTTCGCTAGCGCTACCGACCAAATACTGAATTTGACAATTGAAAACAACGAACACCATATAACTATCTTGATACAAAATTATGTTTCCACATGGAGATAATCAATGACAGTCTTGTTTTGCTTCAAAATTAAAATATCAAATCGCGATCGCAGCGCTCTTCGCTTTGAATACAGTACCCGTATTACGCAATACATGCGCAGGTGCACATTTGTACTGTACCAGTACGTGCGGTGCATGTGCAGGATCTACAAAGTATATGGTCCACTTGGGTGGACCATAATATACACGCAATATACGCTAATACACGGGAGATTAGCATACTGCCCATTCGTACACTGTACCGATCATCAGTTGAACGCTATGTGTTAGGACGCATCGGTAAGGAAAACAGACGGGAATTAATCTTTTTTTCTACATTTTGCGGTCTTCAAAACAACAGAGTCGGTAATTATTATCAAAGTATGAATTGTGGATTACATAAACGAAAGTATTTTTGCATTTGCTAGTAAATTGAGGGAGAAATCGGCAGACAAAAATTGTTTTCGTTTTGGATAATGCAGCAGGCGGAAGAGGTTAATCTCTACACAACGCTATTGTAATGTACCTAGGTGTGATTCTGGACACATTTTGGCGACAGACACATTATTGGCGACGGACACATATTGGCGACAGACACGAAACCCGTCCTCCTTTTATAATATAGATTATCCCAGCTCAATTGAATGGCATACTGTATAATTATGCGTAGTATACACATAGAGGCAGATATGCACATAAAAAGTGCAAAATAGATATGCGGTTCTTATCGAAGTAACTATTCATTCACTATATTATGTCACAGCGTCGATCCGATGAGATCATGTAGCGTTTCTATACCCGTCATATACATAATATGTATATTTGTATACTATTGGCAGCACACATAAACGTTTTGATCATTAAATGTATCTAGTAACATTGTCCAAATCCACAAAGCTTAAGAACTCCAATTGTTCGCTTATGCCTTGTTTTATTCGTATTACCAATACAAGCATAGAACTAGTTTGGGTTTTGCGAATTTCCCATTCGCGGAGATGTTATGAAGCTTAATTATACCAAATATTAAATGTAATGTATACTAAGTAATAACAAAAAAATAAAGGTCAATAAAGTGAGATACTGTGCAGCGGGTGTGAAAGTTTACGCCAAATCCTTAGAATATGAATCTGAGACTGCAAACTTTGGAAAAGGGGAGATAAAACAGGGAAGTTGAATTAAAAAGAATTACAAAAATATATATACACATTCAATGAAACATACTGTTGGTACATTGTTTTGATTTGTTATTCATTACCATTTATCGATTCCTTTTGTGTTATTGTACAAATGTATTTCAGACTGGTGGTATGGTAGTCCGAATAACAATGGAGGGAATGAGGATTGCGCGTACTTTTATCTTGGAACATCCCGAGGAGAATGGGATGATTATGCATGCACGGGGCACGATAGTATTGGAGTTGTGTGCCGAATCACCGTGGACTGAATTAAAGGGGACCACCTCCAGGAAAAAGACTACACATAATTATAGGTTTTGGCACCGTTGGTTGATATTCAATATATGTAAAACTTGCACTTTGCAAAGAGTTGTGTAATTCATAAACAATAACATTAATTATGCGCCATGCATTTGAGAATGAGCAAATTCTACACATGCTTCGTTTGGAGAGAATCACGGAAGACGCGTACTACCTAGACAAAGGATAATCCTCTTCTGCAGACCCCTACACACATACACTATTGTGTGGTGATGATTATTTCAATTATTGCACTATTTGTTTGACAACATATTTTTTATAAAATTGTTGGTGGGATGGACTACTGAAAATATTACATTTCATTTATATGAATTTTATATCTGGATGTTGGATCATTTTTTTGACTTAACAACACTGCCATGATTGTAGAATAATAGTTCGAGATGCCATGTTTCGAGGACGCTAATTGTTCAGCTCTTCTTTTTTTGTTTTCCAAATCACCGTGAACTGAAGTTAGCGAACAGTGAATGCGTTTCTGAAACTGAACATTATATAATTTGTAAGTGGTATGTCAATACATTCTAGACTGAATTAAGCGAACAGTGTAGGTGATCCATCGAGACTCCCATCAGAGTACAGAAGCCATGACGTCATAAAAACACTTTTTTAGAATTTTCAAATTTTCAGAAAGAGCATAACAAATAATGTCCAAATACCGAAAATCAAAGGAATAGTTTACGTATTGGCTGAGATATGCCCATCCGAATGAATTTTACTTTAATGGGCAATCAGTGTTATAATGCACTGGTTCCTAAATTTAGGAACCAGTGCACCAGTGCACTATAACACTGATTGCCCATTGACCAAAAAAAACATTCGGAAGGGCATATCTCGGCCAATACGTAACCTATTACTTTGATTTTCGGTATTTGGACATTATTTGTTATGCTCTTTCTGAAAATGAAGTCCAAATTTGAAAATTCTAAACAAAATGTTTATGACATCATTTATGACATCACACTTCACCACTCTATTGATGTAAAAGATAAGGCGCTGGACACGCCCTAACTCAGAATAGTTGAATGTCCTATATACAGCTTTTTTTTACTCTAATGTAAAGCATGAAATGGACGTAGCAGCTTAATTCATCTGCTTAGGGGCACTCTCTTTGTAGGTATTATTTGTTTCTTTAAATTTTAACCGTATGTTTAAATGCTTTTTGTTTTAACTTTATTGAGGTGCATACAATTGTTCTTTTTTTGTTTTACTTCCAACGAGTATCACAAACATGATAATGTTGCCTTATATGTATTTACCTAGTTGATTCATTTGTTGATATATGATTTCTATTTGGATGTATATTATGTACATGACTGTATTTTAACTATTATCATGTATTTTAATTTGTAAATGACAATGCAATTCAGCTTCAGCTGCGAGAACGTCATATTGAATAAACCTCTATTGAATTGAATTGAATGAATTTACTATTGTAATATTTTGGTTATATACGTCATTATTGATTAGCTTTTTAAAGAGCGAATCTGGTTATATGAATATTAAAGTGATCCATTATATTTATCAAATCAACCAAAATCACTTGGAACTTTCATATTTCTCTTGTACCCTGCTGTTTCTCTTGTGGTAAAAAAACAATAAACAATACTCCTGATAAACGAGATTAATTTTATTTATCAGTTTTAACCAGTAAGAAACAATTTCCCTGTAACTTGAAACTCTATTTATCCTGAAATATCTTCCCGCAAGTCAGTAAAGCACTATTCAACCAAAACTTGAAGCAGCATTTTGTATCTTAATATCAATAATTGTCATTATTATCATCAGAGTGAGTTCAAGGTGTGTTCATCGTGTAATTACAACATGCTCACTGTGGCACAGTGTGATAATTGTCGACACGGCTAACGTTTATCGGTGTGTGTTTTATTTTCATTTAAATCCTTACATATATACACAATTTGTTGTTGTTATTCTTTCTTTTTAACAAAATATTAATAATTTTTTCAAGAGAAGAAATAACGTGT
Organism: Echinarachnius parma; assembly: GCA_037951105.1. NCBI lineage: Eukaryota > Metazoa > Echinodermata > Echinoidea > Clypeasteroida > Echinarachniidae > Echinarachnius > Echinarachnius parma. The sequence goes on from JBAMJV010011171.1 coordinate 12,028, forward strand.
ACTTTTCTTCAAGTATTTTCTTTTCCTCATTCTTAGTTTGTGATAATCACTCTCTTAAATAATGTTGTACTACAAGACGGATGCTTGATCAATAAGCCATTATAATTTCAAACAAAATTGTTGCCTGACTACATGGATTAAAAGACTGATCGATTGTTCTCTTTTAATATATTTTCGATTTCGCCTTAAATTATATTTTGATGCAGGCCCATAGTCAAGGGGGGGTGATTGGTGCGTACGCCCCCCCCCCCCCCCCCCAAAAAAAAAAAACACAAACAAACAAACAAAACAAAACAAAACAAAATCAGCAAGGTCCAACTAAACCAGTGGTATCGGCCAACGATCTGTCTTGACGATGACCCCCCCCCCCCCCCCCCCCTCCCCCGCTTACACGACTCAACCAACCAGTGGCCTCGGACTCGGTCACCCTTGGCTGCGGTCCAGTTTTTGTAAATTAAGCACTCCCCTCGACAAAATCCTGGCTACGGGCCTGTGACGTACCTAACAGACATCTAATTTCACTAAAAGCAACTTATTAACAAGGTGGGATGCCCATTTAATTATGATAATACTTGATCATGTTTGTTTGGGGGGGTTTGAGAAATAGAGATGGCGTACATTGATAGTGCAATTACCCACTTTTATCATGATTGGACAAGCACACACGCCGGCGAATATATCCACTGCGAAAATTTAATTACGGTAATAGCAAGTTAGGAACAATTAATATTAGTACAATATGCATATAATTCATTAAAATTATTATAAGAGTATAGTAAACGTTGTTTCATTACAGACAACAAAATAGCACAACATTTGTTTTGTATAATCCAGAATCATTAACCTTTTGCCTATGGGAACCTGGTGTGCCCTGCATTAGCTTAATGGGCATTGCGAAATCTAGCAGGGCACACTAGTAAAGAATTCGTTAATATACATATGTTCCACTTTTTGTCAGCCCCCCCCCCCCCCCAAGATAAAGCGAGATTAATGTCGTATATTTTAAAAATGCCATTTATGAATTAGTCTGAGAAGATTGGGACTTAAAGGGGACGACCAAACAAAGAACAACACATAATCATATGTCATGGTACCGTTGTGTGATATCAAATAGATGCACAACACTTTGCAAAGGGTTGTGTAATTAAAAATACAACAATGAATTACCACCACTTACTGAACCAACGTGGCCTCATGGCCTCATGACGATGCGTTCATCCTAGACAAAAGGTAGACTTTGTCTGCAAACCGCCATGGACCAATGCTTTAGTATGGTGATGCGTTTACATAGTATATAATTTGTCTGAACTTGTTGGTGGAATGGACTACTACAAATGTTACCTTTCATTTATACAAATATTATTTTGGATTCATGGTACCCTTTAAAATTAGTTATCCGTTCGACCGTTCAATTAGTCTAGCTTGTGCAATGCCTTTATTGTATGTCATGTTTTTACTAGATGTACAAAAATCAATTATTGACTGGTTAGGCACAATCAACATGATAAAAGTTATTCAATCCGATTGTTGATGTTTGAGGGTGATTTTTCTTTTGAATTTGGCAAAAGGATAAACAATAGAATTCAGAATTGAATTAAATAATTCCTGTATTAATGTGAACTAAAACTAACGCACAAAGTAAGTCCCCCTTAAAAACTCCTCATCATTTTCTAACGAAGAATTGTTTCACGATTTTGTCTTACCAGACTTTGTTATGGTAGTGAGGAAAACTATGTGTACAAATAAGAGATAACCATTATTTCCTGGTTGACTGCGCACAAATCAAAGTCAAAATTACCATATTTAAAAATTCGTGAAAGTAACACCATTACTGCAGCTAATTGAGGATTTAGAAATGTGTAATTGCACTGTTTTACAATCACAATAAATCTATTTAACCACATGTTCCTTCAAATAATTACAAAAATGGCTATAATTCCAAACATAGTTGTTTCATAAGCAATAATCAATGCATTCAAAACATCTGCTGTTCACAATGCATGCATGCATGCTCAAGTTCATGTGTCTTTTGAAATTCGGTTATTTGTCTTTAAGCTGTGCTCAGTCAGCCATGAAGTGATAACCCTGATTTTCATGATATATAAACATAATAACTGTATAAATATTTTTGGTCAAGAAATAATTGTCTAACTTCTTTGTTAAGAAAGTACGTATGATAATTTTGTTTAAGGGAGGGGGTGGACTTATTTGTTGTGTTATGTTTATTTCAAATTTCACCAAGCTGATGTATACGTAGTTTACTTGCATTGTGGCTGCTCATTTATTTACATTTCAGCTCGTTCCGAACCGACTTTGATGAAATAAGGTTTGTTTTATCTTTAAAATCATGTGCTCTTTAAAATATTACAAATAGTTTTCTACTACCGCATAAATTAATTATTTCTTGAAGCGCCCTCTAAATCAAAAATGTCTATCTATCAGGCCATAGTTCATCCAGACGTTGGACAAAGCCCTCCATATGACATTTCAATTCTCTTCTGTCTCTAGCTATCCTGGGCCACGCGGCCGCTCCCATGTACATGTATGATGTAAGTTCATCTCTCCATCTTTTCTTTTGCCTTCCTCTTCTTCTGTTTCCCTTCCTTGGTTGCCATTCCGTTAAACGATGTGTCCATCTATTGTCCTGAAGTCTTGCTACATGTCCAGCCCATCTCCATTTTGATTCTCTTTAATACTTTCTCCATAATTCCTTTAACCTTTATTTTCTGTCTTATGACTTTGTGATTGATTTTGTATCTCAGAGATAAATGCAAAATTTTTCTCTACATAGCTCGTTGAGTTGTCACAAGCTTCTATTCTAGTTATTTTGTCAATGACCGTGTATCTGAGCCATATGTCATGGTTGTTAGAATGCATTGATTAAACAATCTTCTTTTTAGTGACATGGGTATATTTTTATCGATCAACATATCTTTGTATCTTCCAAAATTCATCCATCCTGCTTTTACTCTTTAATAACATTACTTCTTCTTTCGTCGTGTCTTGCATTTTCAAGGTTTATCCCAAATACTTAATAATAATAATAATAATATCCAATATTTATATAGCGCCTATCACGATTGATAATCATCTCTAAGCGCTTTACAATTTTATTATTACCCCGGTCATAGGATACAATGCAAACCAGCACACATTGTGTGCATGCACCATCTCCACTCCCTGGGGAGTATTCCTTCCAAGCGCTCAGTGGGCTCAAGAAGATCGTTCACATAAAGGCTTTCACCTCCTACTGGTCCCCATTTATACACCTGGGTAGAGAGCAGCAATAGTGGATAAATTGTCTTGCTGAAGGACAAACGCCGTGGGCAGGGTTCGAACTCACGAACTTCTATCTCAATGCTTTCTTCTGTATCATAGTGTGTCATATATTTAGTTTTTTTCTTTTTGCATAGTTAATCCAATAGTTTTGCTTTCCCTGTTAAGACATGTCAGCTGTTCTTCCAGGTCTTTAATTGATGTTGAGATAAAACTGTTATATCCTTTTAATTGTTTTTTATGGCAATCTCTCTATTGAATAATTATTCTAACACAAAAACCCATACACAATTTTAGCTTTTTGCATTTTTGGTGTGTCTGAAGGGCGCCCTTCCTACGTTGACGACTGCTATTTGAATAAAAACAACTTCCTAATTTAGCAGTTAATACGTCTTTCTACCATTCGTGCATAATTTACTTATAAATATTGTTTTTCTCTTATGGAGACGTGGAAGTTTCAGTAACTACAATTCAGTTTGACCGCGTTCTTACTTTCTGCTAACCTCTCTTTAACTTTGTACAAGTTGGATGCTTGATCAATAAGCCATGATAATTTCTAAACAAATTTCGACAGACTACATGGATAAATAGACTGATTGATTTATCTGTTCTAATATATTAACGTCTGTCTGTACATAAGGTCAACCGATAGTTCATTCTAAATCAATTTTGCCTGAAATTTGATGTTATCGGTCTCTACCGTCTAAACCAGTGGTATCTGGCAACGATCTGGCTTGGTGATGACCCCCCCACCCCCCCCCCCCCCCCCCCCCCCCCCGCTTACACGACTCAACCAGTGGTCTCGGACTCGGTCACGCTCGGCTTCGGTCCAGTTTTTGTAAATAACGCATCCCCTCGAGAAAAAAAAAATGATGGCTACGGGCCTGTGATGTACCTTATATTAATATAATTTCACTAAAAGCAAGTTATTAACAAGGTGGGAGGCCCATTTAATTATAATTAACATTCGACCTTGTTTTATTATGCGAAATAGTCATGCCGTACATTGATAGTGCAATTCCCGCTTTTATCGTGATTGGACAATAACACACGCCGGCTATATCCACTGCAAAATAATTCATCATGCTCATAGTAAGTTATGAACAATTAATATTAATGAAGGAGCAAAGAAAATGGGATTCCTTTTTTCTTGCTCCTTTTCATTTGTGTTATATATTTCTGGTCAGTTTCTCTATATGTTTTTAATTTAAAACTGATATTAGTACAATATACATATAGTTCATTAAAATTATTATCAGAGGAGTATATTATATGACTTAGTAAAATACGAGTCATTGATTGGCTCAACACACTCAAGTGATTGCCATAATATTTTGTTATATTACACGGCAGGTGATATATTACATGGCGCGCGCTGCAAGAGAGATTGTTTTATGACGTCACAAAGAGAGAGAGAGGGGGTCTATTATGACGTCGCAATCGCCAAAAACAGAGTAATTTGGCGGCCATTTTGAATATGCAAATTATATTTTGATAATGTTATATGAGTAAATTTTACTATTGATGATTCAATTATATAACCTCATTCATTTATTTGGCTCACATGAATTGTTTGAGACACGGCTTAATACGATAATTATGTTTTCTGAGTATTGTGTGACATTTTCACGTCAAATAGAGGTTATCATGGTTATATGGCCGAGTAATGAGCGAAATGCAAAGTGATATTTGCTAACTCATTGCACTGATTTTGCACACAGTTATCCAGTGGATAGCTAAAAATCCAAGAACTCCAATCGTAAATATATAACGAAAGGGCAAATCAAAATACCAAAACCAAAGACTGACGAAGTGTAGATAACATGTGTATTTCTTTGAAATGATAGGTCAACTGAGTGTGAAAATGCCATGGTAAATGAGTGTCTTTCGACCGGGTAATGGGTGAAAATGCAAAGTGATATTTACTAACTCATCGCACTGACTTTGTATACAGTTGAAATTCTCCACTCGATAATTTCAAATCCGAGCAATTAAATCATACATCTCTGTAACGAAAGAGAAATTTGAAAAACAGAAACCTATTCCATGATTCTTTTGGTAATATGAATACAATGGGGTATGTTAGAACGGCTATATTTCTAAGTAAGGATTCTGACAATGTTACTAAAAAATATTTTATTCTGCGCACATTAAAAGCATCTTGAAATGAAATGAAATTAAATGAAATTGATTTATTGTCAATAATAATCAATTCAATATGTACAAAAGTCAATTTACAATAGTCATAGTACAGATTAATGAAACATCTTAATTGACAAAAGGGGCTAACAAAATAGCACAGTGCTAATCGAGGTAAGTCCCGAAAATAATAAATAGTCCCGAAAAAAATAAATAGTCCCGAAAATAATCAATAATCTTGATTGTGCAAAGACCTGAATGGGTTGAGTCAAGGGGCACCCACATTGGGGACCTAAATGGGGTCCAGGGCCTAGCCTGCCGGAAGATTTTAGATTTCATAATGTGTGATAACATTGTATCAAATAGTGTATCTATTTTATAGCTTATTTTTAAAGGGCATAGGGAGGAAAGAAATGTAAAGAGTATAGGTGGTCAAAAGGCCTTATAACAGTGTGACCATCAGCCCCGAAAGCTTGTTGATGTTAGCACTTATAAACTCATAGACGTTTCTTGATAAGAGATACAGAAACTAATTTATATCAATGTAAGTTTGATTTAAGACCTTTGCAAAAAGTTTGAACATGTGGGATACAGAGACCCCCTTATTGCCCTTGGCCGGGGTCCAGGGGGCGGAGCCCCCGGAAGCTTTTAGATGTTTACCTTTCTCAAGATGGGGTTTAAACTTTAAAAGGTATTTTAAAAAGTGGATCTTTGTAGGGGTTTATAATTTATAGCGTGCATGACAGTAGCGAGGAACCTTGCATGGGATAAGACCAGGTGCTCCTGTAGTATACAGCCATTGATAGGGTCTAGGAGATTGAGCCCTTGGAAACGTTTAGGCTTCAATATTTTAGAACTCTCAATCTGTGTGTTCCTATATAAGGGTACAATATTGTATCCTTTTAATATGGGTATTTTGACGAACGATTTGGCGAGTATACAATCAGCGTGCCATATATACGGGTGGGGAGCGCGGGCCAACTTTGACAGGGCCCTAGTAGACGGTCCAGGGAAGGGAGCCTCTTGGGAATAAGGATTTGGGGAATTTCTTAGTCTTCGTTTTCAATCAAATGACATATACATGCCTTTTCTCGACCAGAATGTACATGACCACTTCTGTACAGCTTCGCCTATTGGACTTCAAAATTAATTTGTTGATGATATTCCAATTCGCTCTGCGTTCAGCCGTTCTGGACCGAATTGAAAGATTGAAAGATTTTGAAAGGAATTGAAAGGTTATTTCAGGTTATTTTATTTTCTGTATCGGTGTTCAATATATGAGGGTTTTATTATAACTCCTTTTCCTTCATGTGCGTTTGAGAAATCACATTCCCCAACACATTTCGAAACTTGATATGAAGCTTGCAATGGAAATTAATCATAATCTTGATGAGAAACTATTTGCGAAGCGCGCGGCGAAACCGAGTTTGCAGTCTTTTTCAAAGTAAAAAAACGGCTATTTTGAAGCTTGATTATTGATAATTATTTATTTTTTCCATCTTTGGCATTATATCCGTCGATTTTGTTTTCTTTATTTTTGGAATTATATATTTTCATTGGGGGCGACTTGGATTTTCTCGAACGGCCCGGTACCACTTGGTGCCGCCCTTTGACAAGGAGAAGCGCATTAAGCCCGGCGCAGACAGAGCCGACTCGACCCGATCCAACCCGACCCGATCCGACTGAAAGCCACAATCGGTCCGATTCAGTCGCGGCCCATTCAACATGTTGAATCAGGCCCGATTGGCTTCCGATTTGATTCCGACTGGCTACCGAAGGGGAAAAATCGGAGTCGTGGGGCAAAGCACACAGAGCCGATCCGACTGAAAAAAAACTGTCGGATCCGTTTGAGCGGTTCTGTCTGTGCCGGTATTAACTGGCACCAATTGCATCCTTTATTCATACCAGCAAATATGGGCGTAGGCAGTTTTTTGCCGTTTTTGCACGAATTATACATGTACATACTTTTGCACAAGCTTACCAGAATATTAGCTTGCCCGAATATGATATGGACTTGCTCAAATATAACATGATCTTGCCCGAGAATGCCATGGTTTTGCACAAATGTTACGTGTTTTTGCCCCAGCATGGCCATTTCCAACACTCTCAAGGGGGCTGCAGACCTCTATACCCTGCCACCGGCACCCCCTACTTCGTACACACACGTACACCGGTGCGTGACGAGTCGTCCTACACAGCCTTTTAAAAACCTCTCTCCCACTCGGAGGATTGCCAATTGAACAACACACCTACACGAGTAGGTAGGTCTTTCTGGTGTGATGATTCACTTCACGTTTCTACTTCGGCTGGATGAATGATTATTTTTACTGATAGTTTTCCACATTTAACACGTTTAATACCGTTAACTGTTCATTCTATTCATAGTTTGTGACTTGTTTGATGCATCATGAAGCTGGCAGCGTTCATTTGTTTGCTCCTCGTCACCATACCTCGTGGTAAGTATTACTTAACACGTTATTATCTACATAATATAGGTTTTCCCGTCCATTTCCAAACTTTTGTCATCCCATTTTATCAATTTTTACTTCAATTTCGTCACGACAAGCCTCATGTGTGCCGATGCCAACTTCTATTTCGTCTTTGTTCGATCATTTCCCGGGATCAATTTCTCAAAAAGTCGATAATAGTCGTTTGTCACACAATATAGACTGTCTGTTAGATCGTCAATTACAATTCAGATTCCTTGGCAACTGTTGCTTTTGACCGACGAGATTTAATTGTAATGGACAATAATGTGTGACGAATGAGTAAATTAAGTGGACTTTTTGTAAAAATCGATCGACCAAAGATGAAATTGAAGTTGGGATTAGCACATTTCAGGCTCCTCGGGATAGAAAATAGATCAAGTAAACTACCCATTATAAGCAGGGAGCATGAGTGGATGGTGGCCTGGGAGGGGAAGGGGGAAGCTAAATGGTGCCAAAAAGGCGTTGAATAAGATTTATTCAAATCGTCACCTAAATGCGTAATTGTAATTGTAAACAATAATTAAAGTTAAAAAAACACAAATAATTAAAAGCGTGCTATGTGGGTCAACAGTGTTTGTGCAAACGTGCGTTTGTTCCGTAGTGTATAAGATCAAAGGTGCACTATAGCGCGTATGTACGTGCGGGTGCGGGAGCAAAACACACGTATCTGACTTCTGTACAGTTGCGCGCCATAAAATGGCTAATTATGTACCAATGACGTCTAATATGCAAATATAAAACCGCAAATAAACAGTTTAACCATGTTAACAGATGACATGAATGTAATGGTCAGGTTTTGATGGGAGTCTAAGTAGAACATTTGTATACATGTATAAGATGTATTTTCATATGGGCTTCAAAAAATAAGTGGGTGTGCATGGTTTTATGTTTTGGGGTAAATTATTCAACAGAGAGATCATCAAAAACAATTTTTAAAAAAACATTTTTTCAGATTTTCAAAAATGTGTAACATTTTTAAATACTTATTTTAATTATTGAATTAAAGTTGGTCCCCTAAATTTATTCCAAACAGATAAACTTATGAATATTTCAGCTGTTTCTCGACCGATTTTGATCAAATAAAGTTGCTATTGTAATTAAAATTGTGTGCACTTTCAAATTTGAAACTTATTTTTTTATTAAAGTTAAAGTCTTTCCCGTACCAATGTTGGCACATAAGGCGGCGCCTATCTCCGTTTCAATAGCCCTAGGCCACACGTCTACTAAATGTAGCGAAAGTTACAGAAGGGGGCTAGTCCTCTGGTAACTCGTGTGATTAACTTTCCATTCTCCATTCTATAAATGCCGAGTGTCTGGCTAGAAGGCAGAAGGTACCATTTTTAAAGTCTTTGGTATGACCCGGTCTGGGTTCGAACCCGGGACCTCCCGTGCATGAGGCGGACACTCTAACCGCTAAGCCACCATGCTCGGTTTTGTTATTACCTTACGAAAAATGCATCACTTGAAGTGCCCTCTTGTGGTTAAGATGGCGCTTCCAGATATAGTGTATTTTTGTGAGATAATGAAAAAGTAAATGTAATATTCTAAAGGGCATATTATGATTATAAAGACAAATTTCACTTTGCTTGATCAAAATCGGTTCAGAAAAAGCTGAAATATCCAATGATATATTCGATTAGAATAAATGCTGGGCCACAACACTTATTTGATAATTTTTTTTTTTTATATATCTATAAGCCTAATGCCGTTAATATCTCAAAGTTGTTTTCGAATTGTTTTAATTTGTTGATCTCTCTATCGAATCGCTATATTTAGCAAACATAACATTGACAATTTGTTATGAGAAATGGTCGAAACTGTAAATTGTGTAGAGGGCGTCGTCTTGTGTTAACGAATGTGTGTTTGTTTGTTTGTTTGTTTGTTTTTTTTTTTTATATGTTTTTCTTTAATTTAAGCATATTGATTAAGTTACAAAAAAATCCGTTTGACCAGAACTGTATTATCCTTTCGATGTCCGTTTTAGCCTTACAAAATGTGTCTATCAACTGATGGGGGTTCTTAAACATTTGTAAGCACTCCAAGTTACCGAAACCTGCATCACAACATTATTAGATAATAGTTATAACAGCTCCACCGTGCTCAAAAAGAGCCATTAAAAAAACAAAAAGCTACTCACAAAACGCATTGGTTGCAACCATTTTTTATAAAAATTGTGTATGTGATGTTTTGTTAAACTAATGATTAGACGGATTATCACCAACTATTTAAAAACCTCTTTTGTACAATTTTGAAAAAGTGTAAGCATGTTTTATTTTACATTAATTTATCTAATAAATGTGGGATCCCATGCACATTTATTCCGATCGGATATGTTTATTGATATTTCAGCTGTTTCTGAATCGATTAATCAAATAAAGATTACTTTGTCATTAAATTAGTGTGCTCTTTCACATTGAACATTTTCATTACCACAACAAAAAAGTTCTATACCAAAACTCAACTATCCCTTTAATTCCGAAGGGCGCCATTGTCAACTTTGGAGAAAAGCAGGTTTCTTTGTCGAACTTTATACACGTGTCCATGTGAATTTAAAAATGGAACGTTCCATATTTCGATTTGGATTCTGTTGTTCAATAAAATTATACAACTCGGATTTCAAGATAGCTACGTAGCTTATTAAATGGATCGTACAGTTTTGGTCAAACTGAATGTTGGTAATATACTTGCACTATAGCATTACAAACTATTATATATAAATCCACCATGCCCGAAAGGTAGACAAACATACAACCAGCCTAGTTAAAATGCTCTTTTTATTCAAAAGGCAGCCTTTAACACACAAGAGGGCACTCTCTACAAACAAAAAAGGTTTCAACCACTTTTTTATAAAATAAAACAAAAGTTGTGCATGTGATATTTCGTTGAAATAACGATACAATAGAATGATCATTAACAACTATTTAAAAACCCTTTTGGTAAACTTTAGAAAAATGTCGGCGATATTTGGATTTTTTCCTATATTGTTGAATAAATGTTGGACCCACAATTATTGATATTTCAGCTCTTTCTGAACCGATTTTGTTCAAATAAAGATGATTCTGTCGTTAAAATTGTACACTTAGTTTTTCACTACCGCACACAAATTATTTCTTGAAGCGCCCTCTATACCAAACTAGACTATCCCTTTAATGTACCGATACCGTAAACTAAATTTGTATGGAAAGTGGATTTAGTGGCTTTTGGAACTATATGCTCTTCATATTAGGCAAAACTAACAGAGGGTTTATAAATGTACAACATTTATTTATGTGATCCAATAACTATGTGCACTGAGTAATGTGTGAACATTCAATGTTAAATGGATGTCATGATATCACTTTGTTGTTTGTTATCATTCCGCGTTTTAGGGCCGCTCGTTCAAGGAACTCAAGACAGTTGTCAACGTAACATACAATATTGTTCGAGCTTGATTTTGTCGAATGGGCAACGTGTTCAACTGGTTCCTAAAACGAAGGTTCCCAAAGCACTCGTCGAGATCACCAGGAGGATATCGGCCACTCTTACTCCAATGATCTGCTCTCTACCAGGTTAGGCATAATGCTGCTAGGATAAGTTCATTGCCAGACATCCCTCAATCCATGCAATTAGTCATGTTTATATTAGTATTATTGTTTCGCCTTTTCTATTTGTTTTGTTTTTGTTGGGGGCTGTTAAAGTTGAGATTTGGTTTTACAAGTTCATAACTGCAACTCTCATCAATAAGATATTATAATCTAAAATTACTTCTTGATTCATGATTAAGGGGGAAAGACGACAAAACAGTGACGATCATTCGACATTCAACAACCAAGTGTAATACTATTTGAATTTAATATATTTACATAGTTTTATATTTGAAACTGCGTTTCAAATGATATATTCACATACCTTAAAAGGTTTTTCAAAATCCCGAAATTTATGAGGCACTGCGTGAATTTGACTGACCCTTAATGAATTTGATTGAAAAGAAATTTAACGAATCGCAATTGTTTGATCATGTACTATCATAAATACCCTACTGGAATGAGAACTTTGTGCCACAGTGCGACAACACTGTGTTTGCTAGTGTGGTACACAGTATTAAATTGGAGAGTTTTCACAGTGTGAAAAATAACTCACACTCATTGTGAATACACTGTGAAATTGCTGGGATACAGTGTGTGAGCGCTCGCAGTGTGTACACAGTGTGATCACAGTGTGTTGACAGTGTGTTAACAGTCGTGTGAGTTGGTTTTCACACTGTTAAAACGCTCCAATTTGACAATGTGGTTCACACTAGGAAACACGCGTTCACACTGTGGCCGCACACTGCATGTGTACTTTCCGATAGAAAGGCGAATGAATGCATGATGTAGAGCTTAACTTGTTTTAAATTCGTTACCAAATTGTACAGTTTGCATACAAATTATTGTGTGCTCTCGTCATTTTTAAACGAATGCAGATTGTTTGAGAAATCCCTGCAAGAACAACGCTACATGTGTGGAAACGCTCTCTGGATACACGTGTATATGTGCGCCGTTCACAACAGGAGCAAATTGTGAAACGGGAACAGGTACGTATTGAAGGCATCTACCCTGATAGCAGACACTGGTAAAAATTACGTCTTATTTACGGCTTTAAGACGACATAACTTGACGTCATAAAGATGTTGTAATTTAGGTCGTATAACGACACAAATTATAATGGTAAAAACTAGTCTTTGAAAGACGTCATAAAGACGTCGTAATAATGTCTTCCATACGAAGTACGACGTGTTTACCAGTTTACGACCAATTTATATGACGCCTTAAAGACGTCAGTCTGCTATCAGGTTAGTAATAATTATCAAATCTAAAGAACTTACTTAGAATTATAATGGTTCTCTCATACCTTGTTGTACTTGTATTACTAATAGATGCTTGGAATAGGTTTTCGTTTTTTGTTTTTTTTTACCTCAGTCTTTAAATAGATATTCACGATTGAAGTGTTCAGATTTTTTTATTATCCACTGAACAGTTATAACTGTTTACAAATTCAGTGCAATTATGAGCTGGTGATTATCACTTTGCACTTTCGCTCATTACTCTGCCATATAACACTCATTTAACATGAAATATGCACACATTACTTAGTGGACATATCACATCGCAAAAATACACAATTTATCAAGCATCCATGATTTGTTACACATTTAAACAAAGTTAATAGATCCCTTTAAAGGGATCTAACTTTGTTGACAATGTGCAAAAAGTGATGAATGGTTGATACATTGATATTGTTGTTATCAGATATGTCTATTGGGTATTGTGTGAAAATTTCAAGTTAAATGGACGTTACATAATGGTCGAGTATTGAGCAAAAATGCAAAGTGATATTCACTGACTCATTGCACTGACTTTGTACACGGTTACGACTATCCAGTGGATAGATTAACATGTGAACACTTCAATCATAAATATATTTTGAACGAAATGGAAATTCGAAAAACCGAAACCGGTGCCATGCATCTATCGTTAATACGAATACAACAAGCTATGAGGGAACCGCTATAATTACAATTGGATTTAAGGATTTGGACAATGTTCCTAGATCCCTTTAATATAAAAGTTAAACTGTATCTTATATCAGCCCTTTACTCTTCGACTGTACGTGGCTCTATATTGTTTACCTTCACGTGCCCCTTAGTTTTTTTTATTGCACTCCCTCACCATAGATTTTTATACAAAAAATAGTGCATGTTTTGGCGACAACCTTACCAGAATCTACACCAATACATTTTACTAGAGTGTATTTTTTGCTTCAAGGCCGTCGTCCGAGTGCAATATAAATATGTTGTGTACGAAACTATTTGCAATCATTTGGTGAAAATGTTGCAAAATATCTATACAAAAAAATAAATAAATAAAATATGCGAATACACATGAGTAGTATATTCAAGTAGTCGGAGAGACACCAAAACCAGCCAATCATGCAGGAATATAAACTCATCTGGTAATAGAGGTAGAAAGATTTTTATTCGATTTTTTGTTAGATTTAAGCAAACGTATGTAAATTGGCATTATGGGCTGGCAGCAGCTTAAGTCAAATGACAGTATTGGGAAACGCCCCACACACACAAAAAATGAACAATATGCTTTAATCACCTACCATGTGAAAGAATACATGATAACTTATCTGTTTAGGTAAAGATTTAGACACACAAAAATGATTTGAAATTGACTATTTGAGCATTATAAAGTTCAGACTACAGCGATCTGTGAGCAGATCGAAAATTCACCCGCATGCACTGCGTGCCAAAGCTGTGCGAGCGAACGTGCACGGCATGCCGGGCTTGTCGACCCGATCTCCAACCCAGAGGATTGCTCACAGGAGTTATCAAGTCGATTTGCATACTGAGATGCCGTTTCTCCTGTGGCGGGTTTTCCTGAATAGAACTTGGAACGAAATCCTTCAGCGGTTAGTTGGAATGCTTTCAAAAGTGCATTTTTCAATGTCTTATAATCTTTAGCTTCATCACTAGTTAACCTTGCGTGAACCTCCAGGGCTTTACCTGTGAGCAATGCGCTCAGATTGATAGCCCAGTCACTAGTCGGCCAATTTTGACTTTCTGCATATCGTTCAAATCGTTGTAGGTAAGCATCAATATTATCTTTATCTTCATAGAACGGAGGCAATTTAGGAGATCTTGCTCTCCAACTTTCCGTACTAGGCTCACCTTTCACTTGTTTCTCGCGCGCTAAGTCTAACTGCGCTTCTACAACTTCCTTTTCCTGTTTCTTTAACTCTAACATTTCAGCTCTCTCATCTCTTTGTCTATTCTGTTGCTCGGAAACAAACTTCTTAAGATCATCCCCACTTAAGCCAAACTTCTCACCAGCTGCAATTAAGTTAGCTAGATCCATTTTCACAATCAATTTTACTTTACTATTTATCTAACTAAATTTTACCAAAATGAAGTCAGATACACATTACCTTATGTGCATTCACCTAAATAAAACAATAACATTTATAAAGTCTTCCTTAACTTCACTTATCTCACGAGCGGTGAATTAAAGCCAAATCTCACTGGCATGCTGACGACGTGAAGTGAATAACCATCAAACTTGGTACATGTAATTTGAATTTTAGGGAGCTAATAAACTAATAAAATGTTGGGGTCATGAGGGCAAAGGTCAAGGTCACTTATATATAGCTCATAATTGTGATATGTCAAGATCTGATAGATATATTACCATCAAAATTAAGTTGACAGAATTAACTCAGTGTATGTTGATTTGGGCTTGATATATATAAATGGCGCAATGGAGGAGGCATCATTTTCGACTGCGCGCAGTCGAAGATCCATCTAGTTTATACTATTTCAACAATATCGATGAATTCTTTTGGCCAATACAGATGCTTTCTGTAACTTTCCCAATATTGTTTTTTAGCTTTAGGATACACGGTGATGTGTCTAAATAAATATCAAACGAGAGTTAGTCTCGATAAGTTTGAATAGTATTGTTTCTCCATTGTCTGTTCGTATAATTTTTTGTTATGTTGGATGTTTGTCTAAACTATATTCTGCCAGTGAAGGAGCGGACACGTCCGGCCGCGGAATAAGTCCGGACGGACAAGATTCACGCGCAAATTTTGTCCGACTTGCCGATATATTATTTTTGGTTGCCAACTTCA
The DNA here is from genome assembly GCA_037951105.1 of Echinarachnius parma. Classification (NCBI taxonomy): domain Eukaryota; kingdom Metazoa; phylum Echinodermata; class Echinoidea; order Clypeasteroida; family Echinarachniidae; genus Echinarachnius; species Echinarachnius parma. The sequence continues at coordinate 27,585 of JBAMJV010011171.1, forward strand.
ATTTTCAAAAATATGGTTGCGAACAAAACTAACCGTAAATATGGTGGCTATGTTATTTTGGCGGATATGGTTAGATTTGGTGGCTCTAGTTAGATTTAGTGGCTTTGATTAAATGTAGTGGTTAAAACTATGACAATTGAGGTAAGCTATTGAAGTGGCTATTATATATACTGCAGCAGTTACATCAAAACATCAGGTACAATAGTGACCATTATTTTACGTGCACCGTATGCTGTGTCATAATACTTATTCAAAGGTTAGCTCTGAGATTGATACCACTATTTCATCCTGTTTTCAAAGGTTTTAAGATTTGTTTGACGTGCAAAACCTGCCAGAACCTTCTTAGTTATCCGTTTCGTTTTGTCTTCCTTTCCTTACAAACACAGCCTGTTTGAGTAATCCCTGCATGAAGCGTCCGAATCTCTGCCAGAACCGTTTTAGTTACTAGTTTCGTTTTCTTTCGTTTACACTTTTCTAAACACAGCCTGTTATGTGTTATCGAAATTGACCCCAGTAATATCATAGGGCAATGATGCACTCTCTCTAATTCTATATACATCTCCAATCTCTGTGATGTCTAAATCTGTATTGCGCTCTGAATCCCAATCACGGGAAAACTGTTTGACAAGTCAATCACGCATATCGCAACGACTCAGAGTGCAAGCGAATACTTTATACAGGATCCTACGCACACACGCATGGCGCCGCGGCTTGACGCTTGGCCGCACGGTAGGGCAATATATTTTGTGCAGTATTTCGAATAGTTCGTGTTAAAATTGTTTACTGAAGGTGGATTTTCATACGATTAGGAGGGCACTTTAAACTTCTGTATAAGCCGAGCATGGTGGCTTAGCGGTTAGAGTGTCCCCCTCATGCACGGGAGGTCCCGGGTTCGAACCCAGACCGGGTCATACCAAAGACTTTAAAAATGGTACCTCTTGCCTTCTAGCCAGACACTCGGCATTTATAGAATGGAGAAGGGAAAGTTAATCACACGAGTTACCAGAGGACTGGCCCCCTTCTGTAACTTTCGCTACATTTAGTAGACGTGTGGCCTAGGGCTAATGAAACGGAGATAGGCGCCGCCTTATGTGCCAACATTGGTACGGGAAAGACTTTAACTTTTTAAACTAACTTTCGTTTTCTTTCGTTTACACTTTTCTAAATACAGCCTGTTTGAGTAATCCCTGCAGCTACGACGGTACGTGTGTGGAAACACTCCCCGGCTACAGGTGTATCTGTGCACCGTACTTTTCTGGAACTCGTTGTCAAACGGGAACAGGTAAGTTTTTCATCAAACCTAAATACCCAGCCTGGCGAGAGGGGCGAACGGGGGTAGTGAATCAACTGATATTTCTGATACTATTGTTCGGATTTTACCACACAAGTCATTTTGTATACTATTTCATCAATATCGATGAATTATTTTGGCCAATAAAGATGCTTTCTGTAACGTTCCCAATACTGTTATTTGGCTTTAGGATACACGGTGATGTGTCTAAATAAATATCAAACGAGATATTTGGTGGCTCTAGTTAGATTTAGTGGCTTTGATGGTGATTTGGTGGTTGAAACTATGGAAATCGAAATAAGTAGCAATCCCCCTATTGCACTGCCCGGACTACCATGGTGCCGCGGCCGGATCAAATCCGGGACCACACCGGCATTGCTGCATACCGTAGCATAATATGTAATACATTACTTTGTACAGTGCCTTTATGTCAACGTTATTATGATGGCGTTTATACACCGGCAGCAGTTGCACCGTATGCTGTGTCATAATACTTATTCAAAGGTTAGCTCTAAGATCGCTCCCACTATTTTATCGTGTTTTCAAAGGTTTGAAGATTTGTTTGACGTGCAGAACCTGCGAAAACCTTCGTTATCCGTTTCTTTTTGTCTTCCTTTCCTTACAAACACAGCCTGTTTGAGTAATCCCTGTATGAAGCGTCCGAATCTCTGCCAGAACCGTTTTAGTTACTAGTTTCGTTTTATTTCGTTTACACTTTTCTAAACACAGCCTGTTTGAGTAATCCCTGCAGCTACGACGGTACGTGTGTGGAAACACTCCCCGGATACAGGTGTATCTGTGCACCGTACTTTTCGGGAACTCGTTGTCAAACGGGAACAGGTAAGTTTTTCATCAAACCTAAATTCCCAGCCTGGCGGAGAACTGGCGGGAACAGGTAAGTTTTTCATCAAACCTAAATACCCAGCCTGGCGAGAGGGGCGAACGGGGGTAGTGAATCAACTGATATTTCTGATACTATTGTTCGGATTTTACCACACAAGTCATTTTGTATACTATTTCATCAATATCGATGAATTATTTTGGCCAATAAAGATGCTTTCTGTAACGTTCGCAATACTGTTATTTGGCTTTAGGATACACGGTGATGTGTCTAAATAAATATCAAACGAGAGATTTGGTGGCTCTAGTTAGATTTAGTGGCTTTGATGGTGATTTGGTGGTTAAAACTATGGAAATCGAACTAAGCAGCAATCCCCCTATATTGCACTGCCCGGACTACCATGGTGCCGCGGCCGGATCAAATCCGGGACCACACCGGCATTGCTGCATAGCGTAGCATAATATGTAATACATTACTTTGTACAGTGCCTTTATGTCAACGTTATTATGATATACTAATAATACACTGTCTAGAGTGCATTGTGTAAATGCATTGCACTCGAGGCTATGTTATCTGTGCGATGTGCACGAGGCAACGCCGAGTGCGCATGGGCACAGCTAACATAGCCGAGAGTCCATGCATTTACACAATGTACGATAATAAGACTGTTGTATTATTAGTTTTATAAAACTAAGCTCAACCACGGATTGTTTCATTTTGCTGGATTATTGAAAACAGACTCGCCACAATAAGTAACCCAGTCTATCTACTCTCTAGAGTGTGAATTTTTTAAGGAATTTACAAAATTAATCATCACTTCTGCACTCGCTTCACTGAATTTGACTCTGCAGCTGAGCAGATCAATCACAGTCACCGAAAATCAGAAAATTTTCTCGTTAAAAGTGAGAATTATCAAAGAATTGTATGCATTCCCATTCCAAGACTTCCCAATATCAAACCACATACCATATAATTTACGAAATTGCACACATTTATTTACTACAGAACAGATAATTTACAAAATGAAGCAATTTCCATCATATTTTTATCACTTTCGCAAGATCGTCTTCGATCGAACTATGTAAACAAGCATTGTGACGTCACAGCCGTGCAAAAAGTTGCGCAACCAAAACGAGTAATGCATGGGGTTGCACCCTGTTTTGCACGGTCGTGCATGTTTGTGGAAATTTAATGAATAGTCACGTGACAGGATTTAACCAATCACATTACAGAATTCACCAGAGCTGTTTTATAATGGCGTTTATAGACCGGCAGCTGTTGCACCGTATGCTGTGTCATAATACTTATTCAAAGGTTAGCTCTAAGATCGCTCCCACTATTTTATCGTGTTTTCAAAGGTTTGAAGATTTGTTTGACGTGCAGAACCTGCGAAAACCTTCGTTATCCGTTACTTTTTGTCTTCCTTTCCTTACAAACACAGCCTGTTTGAGTAATCCCTGCAGCTACGACGGTACGTGTGTGGAAACACTCCCCGGCTACAGGTGTATCTGTGCACCGTACTTTTCGGGAACTCGTTGTCAAACGGGAACAGGTAAGTTTTTCATAAAACCTCAATACCCAGCCTGGCGGAGAGGGGCGAATGGGCGGTGAATCAACTGATATTTCTGATACTATAGTTCGGATTTTACCACACAAGCCATTTCAACAATATCGATGAATTATTTTGGCCAATACCCTGATAGCAGACTGACGTCTTTAAGATGTCTTAACTTGGTCGTAATCTGGTAAACACGTCGTATGTCGTATAGAAGATAGAATGACGTCATTGTGACGTCTTTTAAAGACCATTTTTGACATGATAATTTGTGTCGTATAGAATACGTCATAATGACGTCATTGTGACGTCTTTTTAAGACCATTTTTGACATGATAATTTGTTGTATAGAAGACGTCATACTGACGTCATTGTGACGTCTTTTAAAGACCATTTTTGACTAGATAATTTGTGGCGTATTTAAGGCGTCATAATGACGTCTTTTAATGACCTTTTTTCACAATAATTTTGTGTCATTAGGACGTCGGAAACATGACGTCTTAAAGACGTCTTGTTATGACAAAAAGCCGTCATTACCACGTCAAAATGTGACGTATAACGCGGTGCAAAATCCTCACTTTTTGACGTCAATTTACGACGTCTTTTAGACGACGTACACGATATAAATAGACGTAAATAAGACGTCATTTTTACCAGTTTTTGCTATCAGGGTAAAGATGCTTTCTGTAACTTTCCCAATATTGTTATTTGGCTTTAGGATACACAGTGATGTGTCTAAATAAATATCAAACGAGAGTAAGTCTCGATAAGTTTGAATAGTAATGTTTCTCCATTGTCTGTTCGTATCATTTTTTGTTAGTTGGATGTTTGTCTAAACTATGTTAACTGCCGGTGTGGGAGCGGACAAGTTCGGCCGCGGAATAACTCCGGACGGACAAGCTCCACCCGCAAATTTTGTCCGACTTGCCGATATATTATTTTTGGTTGCTAACTTCAATTTTCAAAAATATGGTTGCGAACAAAACTAACCCTTAATATGGTGGCTATATTATATTTAGTGGTTATGGTTAGATTTGGTGGCTCTAGTTAGATTTAGTGTTAAATTTGGTGGTTAAAACTATGAACATTGAAGTAAGCTTTTGAAGTGGCTATTAAATAGACAGGCAGCAGTCACATCAAAACATCAAATTCTAGTGATCATTATTTTACGTGCACCGTATGCTGTGTCATAATACTTATTAAAATGTTAGCTCTAAGATTGCTACCACTATTTCATCCATCGTGTTTTCAAAGGTTTGAAGATTTTTGTGACGTGCAGAACCTTCTTAGTTATCAGTTTCGTTTTGTCTTCCTTTCCTTACAAACACAGCCTGTTTGAGTAATCCCTGCAGGAACAACGGTAGGTGCGTGGAAACACTCCCCGGCTACAGGTGTATCTGTACATCGTACTATACAGGAACACGCTGTGAAACGGGTATGTATTGATATGAAAGGTAGTTCACTCTAAAAACGCTTTCTGATTTGGAAAATTATCCATGTCACAGTACAAATTTGACCAGATATTAGTGAATACATACAGGACAAACAAAAACCTACGCTTGCTTCCCACGACTTCTAGATATTTTGTTCAACTATATTATCAAACATTTCTGAAAACTTATATTGTAAATCGGAAGAAGCTTGTCTGATTACGTTAAATATATGCACGTGAACATAAATTATTCAAAATCAGATCCGAATTATATTCGTGAATAAAACATCAAAAGAAATTCGAAAATGCTTGGTTAAAAACTATCACATGCATTCCTAGAAAAATGCTTAGTATCTCAAAGTTACAATGTCGGTCGTATTTACTACACGTAGTGTATTGATTTTTTTAAACTACTGGTCTAAACTACGCAATAAACCACCCAGAAAAGATCTAAACATTATTGCATGATATTATGAAATATTTTCCTCATCGATACTCAATACCCATCAGCTTATCTTAAACAAAGGTGATTATTATCAAGATTGGGACTTGTTTCCAATAGCCACCAAATAGCAATTATAAGTACAATATGTATACACAGATACACTCCAGCACTGCCCTGTGGGCTGGATACTGGGCGACCGGAAGTGCTACCTCTTCACTGGTCAGACGATGCCCTGGCAGGATGCCAAGGACTACTGTGCCAACTTGAACGGGGTATGTCAATTTTTTTAATTGGCTTCGCCGACCTGGGCCCATATTAAAAAAAAAAAAATCCTGCTAGCTGAAATATAGGATTTGTTGGTCAATTCGTAAGTTGGGAACTTGGGCACATGTATTTATGTTGTGTGCATTCAATTTCGCCGAATTTGTCACCGCGGCTGTATTTTATAGTTCAAATTCGTTTTTAGCATTTTAATTCATGTAACGATCATTCGAAAACGTTTTGTTTGCATTCGATTGAAAACGTGTTTCACATACAGTGCAAAAATATATATTGTGGAGGTGATGGTTTTTATGATGATGATGATGATGATGATGATGATGATGATGATGATGATGACGATGATGATGTTAACGATGGCGATGATGAAGAAGACGAGAAATAGGACCATACAAATACGGGTATGAGTCAGGTATAGGCATGATGGCGATTATGAAGAGGAAGAAAAAGATGTTGATGAGAAGGAGGAGCATGGTGGTGATAAGGAAAATGGTGGCAAATAAGGGGGAGGATGAGGAAGAAGAAGGGGGCTGGTGAAGATGATAATGCGCTATTAATGCAATTTAAT